>RQOL01000686.1:0-82629 GCA_013076295.1 Sanderia malayensis | reverse complement strand
TAATATGCAATCTTCATATAACAAGCCTCCCAAGTAGTGAACATCCTGGTGTAACGTAAATATAATTGTCATGAACTGCTTCGTGGTGAAGTTTTTTCAATTTTGGGTTCCACTGAAATGCACAGGGATTGTTGCAAAAAGGCAACGACAGTAGTTAGCTACGCAGCGCTTGCATATAAATATACGTCATAAATATAAGTCATGTAATCAACGTTATCTCCACATTGCTCTTCATATTGCTTTCGTGTTATTGCAGATGCTATCATCAATGTTATCGTGGACATTGCGGTGCAGATTACCAGTGCAAGTGTGATTTGGGCTGGAAAGGCATCAATTGTTCAATAGACTGCGGTTGCAATGGACACAGTACGTGCAACAATGGCATTGGTATCTGCGATGAATGCAAAGGTAATATACACGTAGGTGGTACTGTCACAGCATCTGTTGTTGCTACTCATGACCGTGTCTTGAAAAGGCCATTTTGTGTTTAAGTTCGAAGAAATCCTCTGAAATTCCTCCAATTGAACTCTTAATCAACGCTCTGAAATTATCCACAGAGATTATCGAAGGAATCATTTCTATTACTATCAAAAAACGTACATAGTAGCTGGCACTCTAAAGGAACGTTTTACGAAGTTGTGTATGAATTACCCATTGCGCTGAACTGATGTTTAAGCTATCTTCAGTATTTTTGAAGCGACGTACTTAAAATCAATCCAATGGAACTCTTGTTATCCTTGTTGTAGCTTAAGAAGTTTCTCCCACTCTTAGACCTGTGAATTTGTCAATATGGATTTTCACGTCGCACTTTACCCGATTGTTGCTTGTGTTTTCAGAGCACACCAAAGGCAGCGCATTGCCAGGAATGCCTGTTTGCGACATTCGGCAATGCAACAAGCTCAGCTGGCTGCAAGCCTTGTCAGTGCAATGGACATGGCGACGAGAAAGAGGAGTATGTGACACGAGAACTGGCAAATGCTTCTGCATGAACCACACGACTGGGGACAAGTGTGAAAAATGTCAAGCCGGATTAGTTGGAGATGCAAGGTATGTTGAAACTTAGCAACCTGTATAACACAGGGACAGTTGGGAGTAGCCCTCTTGAGTTGGCTGTTATGTTTTGTCGTGCGTTGATGCGAAATATTGGCGTATATAGTTGCAGATGTGGTATTAGTGGTAGGAGCAGGTATCAAAGATAGGGTTGTTCTTATTGCAATGTACTCATTGATGCTGAATGTTGAAAAACATAGCATTATATCGAAGTTTACATTACCGTAGGCACCTAACTCTCTGGATATCCTTTTCAATTTGGATATTCCTTTTCAATCTATTATCATAGATAGACAATCTATCTATGATAGATTGTCTTGTGGAAACATGACTTCTGAGGCTGCATATTGTTTATATCTATAGGAAATTAAGATGCTTTAATTTAAGAGTTTTTAATCTCCAGATATTTTTTTCCTCAGAAACGGTGGAGTTTGCTATCACAACTGCTCAGAATTCAATATGATAAAGACTGTTTTATCAGGAGCCCTGTCTATGGGGACAAAATCATACAACTGCCTTTGGGTTATCTCAGCATCGAACGTATCAAATTATGGCATTTTTAGCGTCAGGAATAGAGCAACAGCAACTGGCGGAAATGTGACTCGGTCATTGATAACTCTAAAATTCAGTGATCTGAAGTTGCCCTGCCAAGAATCGCACGTGTATATTTACGATGGTGTGCCCTATTGCCAGCGATTAATTCGACCATATCCAATTCACAACGACTAAAGCCACTGGCGTCTGTTTGCGGATACGATGGCAACTCGGTCGGAATGATTTCTGTTACGTCCGGTAGCTTGAGCATCGTGTACAAAGGACCGAAGTTGAAGTCGAAGGTTGTGGATGCCATGTTCGTTGCAAGATTCAATGTGTACGATTGTCCATGGCGCTGTAGCGGCAATCGTGTCTGCCAACCTAATGCAACACATGGTGTAGCCTGTGTGTGCAAGCATGGATGGATGGGCGTCAATTGCGATCAATTGAAATGCCCAAACAACTGCACTGGTTCGGCTGGCCAAGGCTTTTGCGACGCTGTGAGTATGATGAATTGTTTACCTAAGCGACACTTCGGCATAATGAATTTCCCAGCTCATCTAACGAATTTGTTCGTATAGGAAGCTAAACATGAGACTTACGTTCTTCGTGTGTGATCGGAAAATATTCGCTGAACTCATTTTTACGTAACTGTGTTTCGAAATTCAAACTGGGACCATTTCATGAGATGAAATATTTATTTTTGTGGAAGTCTCCACGAGACTCCTTTACTGTAATTAAAAATTTTCACCGTAGTCTATTAACATTTTTTTGTGTTTTATGTTTTTCAGAAAACGTCTCGCTGTATCTGCCTGCCTGGTTTTACTGGCACTAATTGTAACGAAACAGCAGCGCATGATAAATTCACTATTCGTAAGGTAGCGTTCGCAGAAACTCAAACGACAAGGCAGCCGGCACCGCGTTATGGACACACGTTTCTGCACTACCAGCAGAACAACAGTGTTATTTTGTATGCTGGCCGTGGTCTGCACGATTCTCTCTACAACGACGCCTGGTCTTTCAGCTTGCAACATCACTCATATGAGAAAATACCTGCGAAGAGCGACCATCAAGCCAGATACTTCCACTGTGGAGCTATTTACAAGGTAATCTTGGCATGTGCGTGATTTTGTTTATGTAATTGCCTTGGAGAACGTCATGGAGTAGAAGATACAGCAAAGAGCTTTATACAATAGATGTAGTAAAACGTCATCCAGTAGACACATGGGAGAGCGTGGAAAACTTGATACAGTAGCCAGATTGGATGTTTAGTAACGAAATGCTAACTCTTTTTAGCAGATTTTAGCATTGAATCGAGTTTTTATCTTCATTTGACAGGATAAAATGTTTATCTACGGTGGCACAACTGCACATGGTGTATCTAATGATTTCCTTTCATTAAGCCTTGCGAATTTCACTTGGACAGTGCTCAAAGTAAGTACACGTTACTTAATTAGAATTGAAGCTAATAACTGTTTACAACTATAAATTTATAGCAAACTAGTTTAACTAATTCAGTTCCCATTATGATTAATAGAAAGGTAAAAGAACAAAAAACGAATCTTCTGTTGTGATTCTTTTTTCATCTTAATAAAGACACGTTTTTTCTGTATTTTTCAATCCAGCACTCCAACTCTCAGGAATTTCTTACTTTTGGTACTGAAACTTTCTCAAGACGTTCTTAGCAATTTCCTTTTTTACACGTTGTAATCACAAAGCCAAATATTTCTTCTGCACTTTTCAGCATCTATTATTCCTCGATTAAGTGCCTCTGCTTATAAACGCCTCTTCAAATAAATGCCTCCTCAACAGACCATTTTGAAATAAGCGCCTTTTCTAAATTTCTGAATTGAAATATTTTCTCTGTTACATATTTGATTTGACAATTATTATTTTGACTTTTTACAGCCATCCCGTTCACTTCCAACCCTGTTTGGTCATTCTTGCACACTTGTTGGAAATTCATTGTTCGTCATTGGTGGATATGGTCTGACAGAAAACTTAAATGAATTTACATTGAAAATCAATCTCGATACCTTGTTTTGGGAATATTTAAAACCATCTGGATTTCCTATTGCAGGTATGTTTTGAAAATGTGTTTTTTTTCGATTTTGTTATGAAAAAATGAAAAATAAGCTGGTAAATTTCAATAAACCCTGGGCAAGCAAGGCATGGTAGTACAAGTACATTTTAGTTTTGACAATTTCTGATAAGTTTCTTATGAAAGTTAATGTAATGAATAAAAATAGAATGTATTGAACGGTTGAAATTTACAGCAGTATCGCGCACATACCATTCATAAATTAAGAGTAAAATACAGATAAAATAAAATTAAAATAAAAAAGACTGCAAAAACGACCACGAAGGGACTCGAACCTCAATCTTCTGATTCGAAGTCAGACGCCTTATCCATTAGGCCACGCGGCCACCTGAAGGATCCCACATATTTATTGTCTTATAGATAATAATTGACTGGCGAAGTAAATCCTTTCATTACTTGTTTATCTTTTTATGATCTTTAATATTGCCCTTTATATCAGGCGTATATGGACACAGTGCTGTTTACGATGGCAATGGGAATATTTTCGTATTCGGTGGAATTGCTTTTTATGAGGAGAAAATTCAAGAATCCAGTCGTGTGTATCGGTTGGATATTGTTTCGATGAGTTGGAATTATCTGCGGCCTGTCGCAAAGAACGAGGTATTATCGCGAACACTACACTCTCCTATTCTTACAGCTTACACTAATGTTTGCTCAGAGGGTCTCACAGAATGTGAAACTGCACACATCTGGTATACTCGTAGCTGTATAGCATATCAAGTAAATAATCGATATTTTCCATGTTTTTCCCCGCCATTCAAGCTTTACTATCATTCTGCTTCAATGTTCAATGACGTCATGTTCGTTACCGGCGGATATTCAGACGTGAATTCACGAGGTTTTAATTCGAATCTCTTTGTCTGGAAGAGAAATTGTGACACTTGGATGAGGCTGTCGTTAACAGGTTAGGCTCAGACAATCTTTTTCTTTCTTTTTTCTTCTTTATCTCACCCAACTTAAAACTGTTTAGGCCTATTTTTTACCACAACAACAACATTTCTTATCTATCACAATCTCAATTGACTGAACATCACTTGACATTTTTTACTACATCCAGCAGTGCTAATGTTGCTTATTATAGACTGTGCATATGCATCTTTAAGCGGGCTTTAAGCAAAGCATTTGCTTTTCTCCTAGATCGCAAATACACACAAGGCGATGCATTTTCTCCTGCTGGAGTTGGCTCGACGGCCATTGCCCTAAACGACAGTAGCATTCTTGTATCCACTGGTTACACAGGGGGGAAATTACCTGGAGACATGGCATATAGAGTTGCCGAAAGACCTTTGCAGCCTCCTTCGAAGCAAGGTTGATTGTTTGTCGAGCAGCGGTTGCAGTTGGTGCAATTCACGCTTATTGTTGCCAAACAACGGAAGCTGTTTCGGTGTCAATTCAAAGATACCGCACCCTTGCAATTACACGACCGGGTGGAATAGAACCGTCAACAGTAGTTCAGTGGTGTTTTCCGGAACACAGTGCAACAGTGCTGCCATCTCGAACAAGCCTTGCAGCACGTATAAATCATGCGTGTCTTGTTTAGCAACATTTCCCGGCCTCAGTCGGCCTAACTGCCACTGGTGCCTCGATCAAGGCTGTCGAAGTCACGGTGAAGCTTGCACGGGAACGTACGATTTGACCGGTCTGGGCAGCTGTTTAGAATTGGGCTGCGAAGCCTCGTCGTGTGAGAGCTGTGCTGGAGCAGGCGAATGTTTCTGGACGCGGCATTACCTTTACAAAGCGGAACGAAAACGTATATACGACCAAGAAGATCGAACCCTTGGAACTGTTTTCGTAAATCGCTGGAGTCCCAAACTTCTGGAGCTGTTACCGACAAAGCGCCACCACACAAATGCCCGAAGAAGTGCGCATCGTTTACCAATTGTTCTGCTTGCCTTTCATCAGAAGGTACGTGTACATCTGCCTAATGTATGACATCTTTTGACATTGAACCAATGTGGTCTAATTCTGCTCTTGTACGCATTATTCCGTCCACATACCGTATTTCCTCTATTTAGCGCCCACCCTCTTTTAACTGCCCCCCTCCAATAAGCGCCCCCTAAAATCAAGTGTGAAATAAGCGCCTCCCTCTATTAACCGGCCAGGGTGGTTAATAGAATCCTTAAATTTTCACTGTTTGGTTCAAATAATAACGTAGAGACTGGAAAAACACTTTCATCGGGTCGTGAGCGTTTGGAAAATGCAATAATACGGTATTCGTGGATGATTGTGCGCTGAAAAATCCACTCGGACCAAGATGTTTTACGCCCCATAGTGAATTAATTGATTGATTCCTCAATTCACTGCACAAGTCAGACAAATGCAATCAACCTTATCTTTAGGCACCAGTTTAAGTCCATAGCACAGAGTTCTCTAAGTTCGTCGTCTTTCTGGCTATATTTCAGCTTGCAATTGCAGCTGTTCACGAAAAACATTAAATTGCTATTCTTTGTTATACTGTCAGACACATTGTCTGTCTTGTGGTGCGATCTTTATTTAGAATTTTCTCCGTGTCTCATTGTAACCTATTATTGCCCTGTATTTTAATATGCGTATTATTCTCATTTTGCGGCTAGGAGCCGAGGGCGGTAGCAAAAGTTGCGTTTGGAGTGAGTCTCTGCAAAGCTGTCTGGCCTGGAGCCAAACAAGGGTCACGTGTATCTCAGGAGATTGCGCAACACTGTACGACACGGTCTGCCCTGCAAACTGCTCTGCTATGCAGCGATGTGCGCAGTGTCTTGGCAACCCTGAATGCGGCTGGTGTGAAAAACCAACGATGATGGGACAAGGCATTTGCAAAACTGGTGGCATTTTAGGTACGATTGTATTATTCAAGCGCATTTTCTGTGTAAGGGACGGACGGCGACAGCTTTATCTCACTTTAATGAATCAGTCCTCATTTTGTGAGCTTGCCGGGTTAACGGGCCAAATATCTGAAACGTGATACAACATATCGTCTGTTTAGGGAACCCCCAATACAGTAAACACCCGCATATAAAAAAGTGAATTAAGAACCATCCAGGCTGAAATCCCTGCTCAAAAAAATAGAAGGGACAATAGACTATTGTATTTGAACAATAGGCTGGATGCAGAATTCACAGGTTCTTATACGCGGGTGTTTACTATACCGTAATGTTGAACGGAATGACGTCATTATAGCCTCGCTTTGAAGAGAAAACCAGGGATGAGGTAGAAAAAGGGCGTAGAAAACACATGTCAGAGGATTTTGAAGAGTTATTGTTTTTTTGATTAAGTGTTCTGTTTGTTAACAATGTGGTTTCTGAGAACACTGCGAATTAGACGCATGGCACAAGTCCATACAGTGTTTTCAATACACGCCCCGTATAACACCTGTATAAGTTAATAAACACGCCAACGTTAATTCGAAGTATTAACAATTCATACTGCAGTATTTTTCTGCTCCTTTTAAGACTCGCTAAATCACCATGGTTGTACAGTTGTAAGCATTTGTGCGTCTGTTGTACATGATCGAATATCTTGCTTTCCTTTTCAGCTGCATATACTGGTGCATGCAGCAGTATAAATGGCAGCAGTTCTTCCACCTTTGCCCTGAGCAGTTATTCCACTTGGGCACCTGCGGTGTGTCCGCTCGAGAATGAATGCCTCAATGGACGTCACAATTGCAAGTCAGTTGAAGAATGCATTGACCTGGACATCGGCTACATATGTAAATGTAAGGCGGGATATGCCAGAAATACCACGTAAGTCAAGATATTTTCATGCTACCCCACTAACTATTTTTTGTCTTACACGGGCCACATGGAGGGATTACAACTGAAGCTTACCTTATGCCACTGCATGAGGCATAGTTTAATTATGACACAATCGTTTATTAGTCAAGCAACCCAACGTTGTAGCCTTGTATCCATATTGCCTCTATCCTATATGCCATCGCTTTTTTATATTTCAGCACAAATCAATGTTTACCAGTGTGCAAGGATGGTTGTCTGCATGGCGATTGCATTGATGCGGACGTTTGCGTTTGCATTTTTGGCTGGACAGGCAACAATTGCTCAACACAATGTCAGTGTAACGGCCAAAGCAATTGTCCAAATGCAACGCATGCTGATGTGTGCCTTGATTGCCGTAGCAACACGCAGGTAAGATGGCATGAATAGTATTAGGAGGGACAAAGGAAGCTGGCTTTCTAAAGATACAATCGGTAGAACTAACTAGGTTTTCTGAATAGAAGTTTTAAATTGTGCCTTCTGCATCTTTTGCCGTTAAGATGTTTAGAGTGAAACCTCGACTCGCTATCTCTATGAAAATAAATTCCCGGCTTAACGGTTTAATTATTCTTTGAATGTAGGATTTATCCTCGTTTAATGGGCATAGTTTCCTGCTGGGTTGATTGTATCCTGATTCAACTGCCCCTGCGTATTGTCCCCCCATGCAAATTTCATTGAGATCCGACTCCACATCCCGCTGTATATTTTGACCACCTGTCAGGTTCATGTTGACCGGGTTTCATCGTATTTTGTAGTCCCTGTCAAGCTAATTACGTCATCCTTCCACTGTGCTGTATGTCACAGACCCCAATAGCCCAGAGGAATAGACAACTTAAAGTTCGATCAGATTTTCAGTTTGCTACTTGAATGTATCTAAATCTACTGACACAATTACACTTATTTATATAAAATGGGAAACTAAAAATAAACATTGCATGGAAAGAACTACATAATAAAATATAAAAATGACATAGCTACGTCTGCAAATAATTTCGTTAACGCAGCAGATTAAGGTTCCATATAAAACATTGCAATCAAGTCATGCTTCCACTGTATTGTATAATCGTCTGGCGCGTTGATAATGTGAAGATTTCACTGTTAGTTACTGTAAACAATCATCTCTGCTCCCGTTCATTTCACCCACTGTTTTGTCCATTGGTTTTTAGGGTCCTAACTGCAATGAATGCAAGCCAGGTTTTGTCGGTGACCCAACAGCCGGCACAACTTGTACGCCATGTCATTCAGTTTGCAATGGTCGCGCTTGGACGTGTGTTTCTTCGTCAGAGGTAGCCCTATTGCCGGCTCATGTTTTGAAGGATGGAGCACTGGTAAGTTTTATTCGCTTCTTAAATGGCTACTTTAATCGGAGAAACTTTCGCGAGATAAACTTTCGCGAATTTTGGCCATTTTCGCGAAAGTTTGACGCGCGAAAGTTTCTCCGATTAAAGTACTATAATTGTTGAACTCCGTTGCTTATCAAGACACTTTACATATCTCCAGTAGAACAGTTATTCGCACCCTTTTCCGAAAGACAAAGAACCGTTTTTTATTTATATTGTATCTACACGTTTTTACTCATCTACTTCATTTTTAATCTAATTTAATCTAAGACCATTACAACCAGGTATCCGCATGGTACGACTCCGCAGTATTTACATATATATATGCTATCTTAGCTAATTACGTTGTTTTAAGCCCGATACGTTGTCACATTGCTTGATGTTTGTTGCAGTTAAACGCAAGCTTGACGAGTGGGCCGAAAAGCGTAGCGGACACTATTTGCATGTATTGCCAAGGAAATAGTGAAGGGTCGAAGTGCGAGAAATGCCTCTATGATTTCTTCCTGAGAGAGAAAGTTTGTGAAAGGTACGGTTTATCGAAATGGCATTCTGTCACTGTAACCTACCCCACAGCAAACCTCGATAATTCCTGCAAGCGATTTAACTTGATTTCTTCGGTTGGTGTATCTCCTTGGCATGTTTATGTTCTTCTTGACATACCCTATAAGCTCAATATTTAATTAACTTTCCTAAATCGGTATTGTCAAAGGTTTGTCTTCAAGCGCATCTTTTTATTCAATAATGTATGTGCCAAGGACATGCTGAAACCTGTCATAATTACTGGCTTAGGATGCAAGTGTCGGCAGAATACAGAGTCGAATGCTGATTGCCAGATCGATTGCTGGAAAGAACAGGTAAGTGTTGCCATTTTCATCAATTGCACGGTTAAAATTGCCCGGTTTCAAGGGTTTCACTAACCGTTTTCTTCTTTTCCAGTTTATTTTCTTTGTTTTCTTAATATTTCGAAATTTTTCCCGGTCTCATTTTCATTCACCGGGGTATCTTTTTATCACTATTTCTTGCTGGCGATTTTCAACCTTCACCATCAGCTGCTACTCTATCTGCTTTTGCGACTTTTTTCTTTCCCTATTATTTTTCATGCATCAATAAAAGATGCTAGTTCGGGCAATAACCGAGTTTAAACTACTCTGGTATTACGCGAAAAGTAAAGTTTCGGATGTCCAATTTCAGTGTGCCCAAATGCAGGTTTTTTCACCGTCCCCCCCCCTCCCTAATATGCGCAAGAGACATTTATTTTCAATTGAATTTCCAGTGTACAAAATGTAAAAAGCCTTTCGTTGGCAACCCGGAGGATGGAAGGCAGTGTTTCCGTCGCGTGGAGCGCTCTGACGTTATAGTGATTGGCACGGAGAAACATGTTGTGGGAAGGGATTCTATTGTAAAACCGATCGCTGCTGATAAGACGTATTTCTTTGCCGTGCCGCCCAAGTACACGAATGTGGACATTCGTTTAACTGTGGACGTATTCGAAGGTGCCTTAGATTTGTTCGTCACGACGGAGAGTACGAGTTATACCGTCGACATGAACTACACGACGGGCAAAGAAGTCATGCGCTTTTACAAGAAGCAGACCTCGCCGCGTCAGAAACGAGACGTAGCCGACGCAGACTCTCTGGGTTCTGTGATTAATGTATTCACTGCCACACAGGGGTCCCAGACCGGGAAAGGGGTGCTGGTAACTTCGAACATACCCATTGAGCCGGATAGAACGGTCAAGGCCAATTTTAAAACTCTGAGCATGTACGCAGAATACACAGGTGGATTATTCATGGTTTCTGATGTACAGCAAAGGGTCATCATCGGTATACCGTATCGCAGTCAACAGTTTGCCAAAGAACGCTTTTATATTGGTGTTGTGACGCGCGGTACGGCTGCGAATCCCCTGACCGCCGGCGTGTTGTACTTTCGGCAAGATCTGCCGCAGATCGATCTGTTTGTTTTCTTTTCTGTGTTCTTCACGTCATTCTTTTTGTTATTATCGGTTTTATTCGTGGTCTGGAAAATTAAGCAGCTTAACCATGGTCGCCAAGCGGGCATTGCCCACCAAGTGGCGTTGGAGACAATGGCCAGTAGGCCCTTTGCCTGCTATTCCGTGCAATGTGAACCCAACGAATCCATTCGTCTGTATAACGCCGAGCAGGCGCGGTTGCTCGAAGGAAGCGTGGATGCGGGCCAGCCGAGGGGTGGTAAAAGCTACACGATTATTCCTATGGCCATCGAGAATACGGAAGATGATATGGCCGCCGTTTTGACCGTGTTTGTTCAGTTTCCGGAGAACGATGAGTCGCCATGGAATCTGGCAGTTGGCTCGGCACTTGTCAAGACCACACCGCAACAGTTGGTAACCGAAGTGTCTTCTTGCTCAGAACACACTTCCCTGAAGACGACGACGAGGTATATGAACACCGTCAATCTGTAATTGTGGTTAGAAGATTCTATAATTGCTTTTATAGCAACAGATTGGAATCTCAAGCGAACTTCTTCTGCAAGAGACTTTTTAGCACAACCAACTAACCATCTCGTCTTTTGAGCAACTTTGGCTACAATGCACTGTGCGCTCTCGATTTAACGACTTCTTGATACAATACAGTGTCTCTCTAGGTTCGTTACAACCAACCTCAGCTATTGTTCCATGTACCTCAATCTCCACCCCGCAGTTTTGCTTTGCAGTCAACTGGGCTGCATGCGATAAAAGAACCAGATCCGAATTTTATAGCAACTAATTGTATTTTTTATTAATTCACTGCTCTTATTCAATTCATGGAAATATTTTAGTCTATACTGGGTTACCTGGTGTGCCATGTCTGGTGTGGATGTCTCAAACTTGTGGTGGTCCATTCACAGGCAATTTATCGTGGCAGGAAAATGCATTTTTGTAAATTTGGACTTCCTATAGTTATAAAGATGCATTTTCCCTCTTATTTTTCCGATTATCTTTTTTTAAATTTGTTATACTTTCTCTGCTTTTACTTTTTTGTATATGGTTTATAATAGAATATATAACAGAATATAATGGTGACACCTTTTTTTGTTGCTAATACGTCATGTACTTCAGGGGATTTTTTAACTTATAAAATGATGGGAATTCCCCACCAGCCCCTTCCATTGCCCCACCAGTGGAACATTTTTGCCCCACCACTTTAATGTCCTTGTCATTCAGTTATCTTTGTCTTTCCCCCAATATTAATATAATATAACTAATAAACTAGTATTATAGTTTTATTCAACTGTCTGTTGCAAAATTTTAAGAGTTCTGTTGATATCTTGTCAATCTGTGGATTGTGTTGTTCGTTGATAAATTTTATTTGCGTTGTTATCAATTTCCAGTATTTGTTTGTTGTTGTATTTTAGTTGAGTTTCTAACAAGATCAATTTCGTTTATCTGTTATTTGCATACCGTATTTCCTTGATTAAACGTTTATTAATCTGGGCACTTTTTTGGGGGGCGTCTAATCAAAGGGGGCCATTATTCGAGAGGGCGGCGTTTATTAGAAAGTACAAGATCACAGCCTCTGTCATGAAAAACGGAAAAAGAGAAGAAAAAGTCCAGAAAAAGAGAAAATGGTTTAGTTGTGCCTTGCCTTTATCGACCAACAATACACTATGTACACCAACTTAAAAAAATTGTGTGGGGGCGTTTATTTCAAAAGTTAATAGCATAAGGGGGCGTTTAATCGAGGAAATACGGTAGTATGTTTTAGTCTAGTATGGCCAAACTGAGTTTCACAATGCATGCAGACAATGTATTCCAACTTCCCAGAATTTCAACATGCCAGTTTCCAATGCATCAACAATCCAACCGAACTGGCATCGCATGAGACGATTTGTGCGCGGGTGGGGGGGGGGGGCATAATTGTATGCAAGCATGCAGGGTTGTTGTTTTGAGTTTATTCGCAATAAAGCTGTGGCTCTTCATCCTCTTTTACAAATCGTATTAAAATTAAAATTGTTAAAATATTATAAATGTATATACATTGCTCGTCGGCGAAGGTCACCTTGTGGAAATTTGATCAATATACAAATGTAAAAATTCCCTGTGATTGATAAAAAAAATACCCTTCCATACCTTCCATAACATAAAATTCTTACATACATACCTGCTTATTACATACCTGCTTATTTGCAAAAACGAAATTTTAGTCTGATTATTGTTCAATATTAAGCAAAATAAAAGCTATACTATGCAGCCAATCAATGAAGTTATTGATTTAAACTTGCTGCTATTTGCAATACATTCACTAAACAAGTTCAATGTCTGGAAATTTTGGCTCAATATCCTTGCAAATGATTATCAGGATGGGGATTATTCCAGGGGACCAGGGGAGGGCTTATCCGAAGTTGGGGGCTTATTCGAGGATTTACGACGGTATCCTTTGTACAAAACTAATTACAGATCTTCCGTAGAATTAAAGGGACCAGCAGTTTATAAAAATACTAATAACAGCAAAATGAAATAAGAGAAATAATAGAATAGAATAGTTCTCTTACTTTATGTATCTTGATAACAGCAATAGCATTCGTTTGCAACCGCAATAGCAAAACGACAATAATTATAGCCGTCTTTTATTCACATAAAAATGACACAACAGAAATAATTTCTGTTGTAGTTCTATAATTTCAGTTCTACAACAGAAATAATTTCTGTTGTATAGAACTGAAAACAAAGTCTCGGAATTAAACTAAAATTTCTGAGAAATTTACAGTTTCATTCCGAGACTTGGTACCGGTACCGCGTGGTTGTGATTCGTGTGGTGGTGGTGGAGAGTTGAAGATGGAACCAAGTGGCAATAAAAAGCAGTAATTTTGGCGGCCTAAACGCGGTAGGTTTCTATTGAGATTATATTGAACGTGTTCCCATTAATCTTAACCACAGAGAAATATTATTTACAGATATTCCCCCACCTGCCTTTTCTTGATATTTGTTTTGTCCACGGGTTGGCTTGGCATTCGGTCCATTGACTTTCAAAGAAGGCAGGACAAAGAGATTGCAGAGCATGAAATTAGAGAAAACCGGGAAAAGAATTCCGTCAGTTTTCAAGGGCAACAAGGGGGCAACTGCCCCTTCTCTCCCAGTACCCCTATATTTTAGTCAAATAGTTATCTTGATAACATACAATCAGATCCTTAAAGCTCAATAATAATGTTGACTTGAACCCAGCTTTCTTCTCATACTGCTCATGTATGTATTTTGATGAAAAGTGCCCAGCCCAATGTTTTGTGCAGAAAATGCCCAGACAATCCCAAACTATATTGCTGTATCTGGCTTGACAAAGGATGCACCAAAATATGACATTTTGGGTGACATATAGAATGTGGCATCATTACTCGAGACTAGTGACAATTGATCTCCACTCTTGAGTTTCAAATATCTCATGATTACCTTGGTGCACATAAATTTGCACGAACCCATAATTGTTTTGCTAACAATGTCCTGATTCCTTTTTAATGTATAACCAAGTGGAGATGTTTTGGCACTTCGGTAGAAAGTCACCTTTGATAAATAATGTCATATTTTTCAAACAACTTTTTAAACAAGGCAACTTATAATTAAGTAATGAAATGATCATAAATTTACCTGTGCATAGACTTTGTATAAACCTGTGACATTAATAGCCAGATACTTCATTGAGTGCAATGAGCAACCTCCAGTGCTTAATGACGATCTCCATTGTCTCAGTGGCTGGTCTTATAAGCAAGTGATATGAAATAAGATTAGAACATATAATCTATAGGTATGGAAGCATTATATTTTTTTCTGTGCTATGGTGTGCAATATGATGATGGCCACAGGAAAGTTTTATCAAAATAGAAATAAATAAATTATCTCTGGTCACTCTCTTTTTACCCTCAAATTATTTGCCCAGTCTAGAATATCAAGCTCTACTGAAAGGCAACAACAAATTTGCCATAAATAAATATAGATACAGGAATTTTTTATGCAGATATCATAAAATTCTCGGGGGTAAAATATATTTCCTAGAATTTTCGCAAAATTCTTGGTCAAGATGTGTTTCATCCCTGCGGCTTGTGTGCTTATAAATAAAATATATAGGTCATCTTTTTCTGTTATCATTTTGTAATCTTGTCTTGTCTTGTCTTTTATTTTCATCTTTCAATTTGTCCTTTTACAATCCAGGAACAACAATAGCAAGGAATTCTTTTATTCGCATTTGTCTCAGAAATAAAGGTTTGCCTGCCATAATTCTATGAATATTAACGGCCTACCTTTTTTAACAAAGATCACTTTATGTCCATGTCCAAAAGCTTCAACCATGCAATCAATATTTGGCTAGTAAACAAATTTGTGGATTTCTAAGAAACCTTTGTGTAAAGAAATGTTAATCACCCAGGCAAATTGCCAACGCGCCGCGCCAAAACAAAGCTGTATTCTTGTGATAGATAGATCTTGATGAAAGATTTAAATTTAACCGATCTGATGTTTAAATAAATCACAAGAAATGGGGAAGGGAAGGAGATGAAAGTCTCCTAAAATGTCTGCAAATGATAAGGGAATCATGAAATCGAGACTATCCCAACGGACTATCCTTTCCGGAAGGGTTTTTAATATAAAAAGTTAATTTAGAAGCGTAGTCAATTGTCTGGTTTTGCGGTTGTCGATATTAAGAAAAATATAGTGAAATTTACCTGTTCTTGTTCTGTGGAACGCTGGGCTGCTGGAGACATCGGCTCGATTCCCGGAGGCGACGTTGTCATCCAGTCTTTTGTTGAGCTTCTCCCGTTTATTATTTTTGTTTTGAAATAATATTTCGTGAACAAGACACATATGCCAACAGTCAAGATGACTGATATGAGAATTGCAACCGTCCAACCAGCGCAAACCTTTTTCCATGTCAAAGCCTTCGACTTTGCTTTAATGTCGCGATTAACGTCTGGTACACTTTCGTATTCATCGTCACTTACCTGCGACATGATTGCATCAACTGATATGATTGCTTTCGTTTCGTCTTGCAAGCAAGTGCATCAACTTTGACTTTGATATTTAGCTTTGAGCTTGAGCTACTTTCGATTCGATTCAGGTGTTGTTTTCACCAATTCAACCAAGTCAGTGTTCCAGTAATCCAGTTCCATTGTTTTGACAATGGTTTTTTGGAATTTGTTCCCACTCTTTTGTTTCTTGGAAGTCCGATTTTGAAAGTTAAGCCGTCTGGGGGGAGGACCCTATTGGTGATTCCATCCCGGAAACGAAAGCACATTGAATTATTGCTTCTGAAGCTTGGACATCTAGTAGCGAGGGAGATGGGCTTTTAGAACTTCAAAAATTTGGCCAGAGGGCATGTATGGATGGGTCACTCTCATTCTCGATAAATTGGATAAGCTGTAAATAATTGTAAATTAGTAGGGAGAGATTCTATGTTAGCCAGTCTAAGTAAAGGTGATTTAAGTTCTTGATATGCTAGGACTTCTGCGAGGAAATAAACTTAATCTTCTAGATTCTAGAATGATGTGGGACGGTGGGTAAGTCCGTAATATTTCCGTGCAGGTACAGTCAACTCTGTCTAATTCGAACTCTATGGGGGAATCCAAATTTGTTCGAATTACAGAAAGTTTGAATTATGCGAGTTTTCATGTAAGTGCCATATTTTACCCCAAGTTACCCCCATATCTCCGTTTTATGGCCATAAACTATATTTTATGACCATTGTTATGGACTAAAGGCATTTTGAAGAAGCAAAACAGTTTATTAATTATTATAATAGAAAACAAAAAATATATCGATCAAATCACAACGTAGAAAATTGTTGTGCAAAGCGTCCATTACTGCCTTTGTCTAAGTGCCCCACAACTTTGTCATCTTTGAGCACACCCACGGCATATTTATTCGTTGGGTTCTCTCGTTGTCTTTTAGCTTCCAAAGATTTATTAATTACAGGTCTTCATACACTTTGGTACACGTGATAACCTTTCACATGAGATAGAACGCTCCAATTTTTTGTAACAATAATTGGCAGTTCAGCATCGAAAAGAATTGAAATTTCGTTCAACGAAAGTTCGTTATATCTTTGTTATACAGGGAGTATTTACAGTAGGATTTACTTCCCAGAATCCAAGGGACCGGAGTTTTACTAAGGAAGAAACCTTCGCGAGGCAAGAAAAACGCGAAATTTCTGGAATTAACTTTCGCGTTTTAGGCAAAATCGGATATTTTGCGAGAATAAACTTCGCGAATTCCAAGTCTCAACAGAAACTCTAAACAGAAACCTTGAAACTTTTAAACTTCTAACTTCTAAAGTGAAACTTTTTCATAAAATCTTCTCATTTTTACAATGTAAACAGAAGAAGAACAATATTGTAATAACATTATTCGTCATCAAAATTCTCAAGAGGGTCAGCTTCGTTTCCATTTTCGTTCTGCCCTTTCCTGCCTTCCCTTTTCTTTCCATGAAACTAACTAATGAATAAATATTTTCCTTTGTTAGTCGCCTTTCACTTTGGGATTACCAGTTTCTCAAAATAGCTTTTTGGCGAGAATAAAACTTCGCGAATTTCCACTTTTGAAATTTTTATCAAGAATAAACTTTCGCGAATTTCATATTTTAGAAAGTTTTGCGGAATAAACTTTCGCGAATTTTGGCTAAAAACGCGAAAATCGCGAAAGTTTCTTCCTTTAAAGTAGTTCGTAATAGCGGGAAGTTCTGTAGCGTGCCTATTTTATCATCACGTCATATCTAATTTTTGTCCATTATATAATCAATTGCATCATTTTATTTTTAACTTCGTAATCATGTTTTAATCTTTTTGTTCTCTAAATATCTAAACTTATTTGCTTAGTCATCATGACCTTAAAATTTATTACAAATACCCTATAAATAGAATGATCATTACTTAGTTTATTTTCACGTGTTCAGAATATTCGAATCAAGAGTAAAGTCAGGAAATTTGTTTGTTTTATATATTGTACTTCTGGTCGGACAAGTTAAAGTTGGCATTCGTAGTAACCAATTCGGCTTAATAACTTTATCATTCGCATAGTTACTAAAGTTCGTTATAAACGGGGTTCGTTATAGCGGGATTCCACTATATACGGGAAATTTCGTGAGGTCAACAAAATCACTCATCTCAAATCAAGGCAGAGAGTGTCACATTCCCATTATCCCATTTGGGTAAGCAAGGCTAGCAGTTCCATTTGTAGCAGTTCCATTTGCAGCAGTTTCATTTGTAGCAGTTCCATTTGTGGCAGTTTCATTTGCAGCAGTTCCATTTGCAACAGTTCCATTTGTAGCAGTTCCATTTGTAACAGTTCCATTTGTGGCAGTTTCATTTGCAGCAGTTCCATTTGCAACAGTTCCAACAGGTCCCATTGAAACGAAAAGCCTATTCGTACTCATTTTTGGACGGTTCCAAATAGAACCTGATTTTTGAAGTTGACTACTCGCCTAATTAATTATTTGCATTTTGTGCTTTTTCTTCTGCTTGAACTAGGGTGTGTTTGACACACCCTAATTCCACTGAAGTAAATATTTCATATTTTTTATGCAGGTTTTCTTTAGTATTTAAGTTCCCCCACCCTTCGAATTTTGACTGATTAACATTACACTTTTCTTAATATTTAATTATATATTAATTCAGAGATAAATTGAATATAAAATAAATTTTTCAAAAAGTACAGCCGGACATTTCCGCAAATGCCAAAAATTTACACAATTGATGACGTCACAAAGTTGTAATTTGAAATTTTTCATCATTTTCAGTGGATAGACTCTAATGGCGATGCCAAACACGAGGTTGTGTTGGAGTTGATGTCAGCAAAGGTGGGAGCAAGATCCACATACTTTGAGCTGATCATGGTGAGCTTTCAAAATTTGCTTAAAACATTATTTAATTCGTGCTTAAGGATTTTTTGCACTTTGTCAAAGTTATTTTTGTCCATTGGGACCATCTTAGGGTGAATCCGGAACTTCTGCTTCCAAAAAGGTCCTCGTTCCAATCTCAAAACCAGGGTGAAACACTGAAAAAGGTGTGCTTTTATCATCTTAGTAATTTACTCTTACTTGAAAATATGATTATTTTTATTTTCCTGGAATTTTTCAAGAATTACCCACTGAAACAACAATGAACTTGACTCAAAAGGTTAGCAAACTGTTTGTTTACACGTTTTTTTTATAAGAAACCGGTTTTTAAGAAACCTAGATCCAGACGCCCTAAAATTTAAGAAACTTTTAGAACTACAAGGAAATATTTAAGAAACATTAGAAATTTCGGAAACAAGTTTTTCCTTTACGTATTCAACAAATATCAACTACAGTAAGTGTGTTTTATATGCTAAGCATAACATTGTCGGCTCCACATGACGATTTTTCGCATTGACGATTTTTCTTTGTTATAATACTAATATCCATGTTTTTTTTTCATCCTTTTCACTGCAACTTTGTTCATTAAATTAAGAAACTTGTAAGAAACTTTTAGAACTAAAATGTGGGTAAAAATTAAGAAACTTTTACCACTGGGCCTTGAGCCAGGTTTCTTATAAAAAAAAAACGTGTATTCGCAACTGAAACTTTTTGAACTCCTGAAAATGGTGTGTTAGTTTCTTTATATTTCTCAAAGCGTGCTATTATCGTTTGTAGGAAATATTGTCGTCTTCGTTGCTTGGAAGTTTAAAGAAGTGAGGAACGATCTTGGCCAAGAAATATTTAAGAAAGAAAATAAAGGATACAAGGCTATTGCATCGTGGTGACGTTTCATTAGGTAATAAATTTTTTAAGACAAACTTGCAAATGCTAACTGTTGTTGATTTTATGTGTAGAATGACGTCAGGTAATTAAAGATTAGTGGATCCTTAATGAATACATAAATCGATAAATTATCGATAAATTGTAACATGTAACAATTGAACAATCGGCTTCTACCAAAATCTGACATATTGTTTGAGACAGGAGAGTTTGGAATGGGATCCACCATTTCGTCATCCTTGGGCATCGGGTCTATTCCACTGTAGATGAGAAAATATCGTGTCTACATTGTACTCAATATCTGCTGTATAAAATGATCTGCTATGAAAATTGTTATAGACCAACCAGCCAATAAAATAAAAGCTCTCAAGGTCCAACATTGTTATACCAAACCTTTGCCCATATTTACTTTGAAAAGAAAATACCAAATGATTGATATCAACAGCCAAAAGAAGTGATACTATCCATAAATCGCATGCGCCCTTGAACAATTCCCACATGCAACCCATCAGAACATTTCAAGAGTGAGTTCAGTTGCATTCGTTACCTTCACCCTTGTGGATTTGTATTCACATTTGTTGAAGCCATCAAAGCTTCTGGAAAAAGAGGTCTACTTTGGAACACAGTCCCGCCAATGGTTTAGACTTCTTTCAGAAGTCTTGATTTTGCTTCAACATTGAATCTTATATTGAGTCTGAAAGATAAGAAATTATTGTCATAAAAAGGAACAAAGAAGATTTGAGAAAGTTTCAGAGGGAAGAAAAAATTTCGCTAAAAAGCGAAACCCTCTCTCCCCAATACGGGTCAGTGCTTCCCATGTAAGGCTGCTACTAAACCCCCAATTTCCGTAATTTGCCAGAGCACTCTCCCACCCCATAATTCCCCAAAGAAATAGCGAGTGCTCTTCCCCAAGCCTAAAGTGTCGAAAAACCCAGTAGCATTTTAACACCTAGGCCCGGCAACCGCCGACGGAAAGAAGGCTGATGTCAAATGAAATACACATACGGAGTTTGCAATGGATTGGACGTGGGAATACACTGCACAACACATGCGCAGATCGGAAAAAAGCTTTTATACGACATAAAACGTGTGTCGATGGGAAAGTGCTTATGAAACAGCAAAACACCGGTGGGAATGTTAACAAAATACTTCAAAATAGACTAATTTTTCATACCCTTTTCTTGTCAACACAATGTTATTTGATATATATAACAATACAACAGTGACAATTCTATTTCTGTAAGTCTTGGTGAGTTGGGATTTACTAACGGTTCATTACTTCTAGTTTTGCAAATACACGTTTTTTTCTTATAAGAAACACTTTATAAGAAACTTACTAGTAGAACTTACTAGTATTGTGCTAAATTACAATGGATTCTTTTGTTCTATTGTTTTCCTTAACAATAGAAAACAATAGAAATAAGAAACTTTTACTAGTAGGGTTTGAGCCAGGTTTCTTATAAAATAAAAAACGTGTAGAGTGTATATCATCAGTTTCAGGACCTGTTAAAGAAGAGAAAACTTTAAACAAAAACAAAAAAATAAACTTACAATTCAAAAGTTGCCACGAAATTTCCAAAATGCTGGAAGCTTTTCCTGACCCCATTTTACTTCTTCCTTGATTGAGATTGGTTTCAGTTGTATTCATCCATCTTCATCTTGAATAGTTTGCATTCATCCAAATTTAATATTCAGTAGTGAGGTTTGTTCTCTATTCAGTAGTGAGTCTTTGGGTCTAAAAAAATCAACAGTTGTGAAAAAAAGAATTGAAGAAAGCGTGCTGAGGAAGAAATTTTCTCCAAAAGAACGAATTCCTCGGGTGCGTCGGTGTGTCCCGCGAGAGGCTACTACGAAACTCCCCAAACGTTTGTCCTGTTTCGCCAGATCATCCAGGTCGAGTCGAGGAGGCCAAATGAGTGTTCCATTATGGGGCGCCATAGTGGACAAAAGTAGGTCAAGAACAAAATGTTGGGCCAAGAATTTTCGATTAGTAGTCAAGAATTTGCAATCAATAGTCAAGAATTTATAACATTTTGTTCTTGACCTACTTTTGTGAAAGACAGTGAAATGTGTGAGCAAAGGCGACTGAAAATCATAGTGGGGTTAAACACGTACAGTCATAGTCGCGCCATTGGAAAGTGCAGTGGCTTGCATGGATTGCATGTGGGAATACACTGATTTCACTCATGCGCATTTTGAATAAGGATCAGACAAGTGGATTTTGATGAAAGAAGAATGTCCATACGCTCCAACCTGTTCCAGTTGATACCAATGATATTATTCACAACAAAACAAGGCCGAGAGCCAATCTGAAAATAAGAGGCGCCTGAGCTCATCGAGACTGGGTGGAAACTACGGATCATTTTCATCCGCTATAATTTACACAAGTGGCTGGTATTTTGTAATCAAAACCTTATCTCATTATAAATAAACAAAACAGAGTATTATATGAAAACAAAGTTACTGATCTCGATTCCCACATGATGACAGTTGATAATTTGTATTGGTCAAACTGTTGCATCAAAGAGCCCGAGTCACCAAATAAAGAACTCAAACAAATCATCCATGCAAAGGATTTCAAATCCATCCATAAACAGATAGATGGAAACAGTGATTATACATTGTTCTATCTTTATCCATTATAGAGCCTCGCTATTGAGAGGGGGGTGGCTGATGCCAATGTGATTTGGTTTTCTATGGGAAAAATTCACCCTCAAATGTCTTCGAGCAATTTCACATCAACCTATTCACCTGCATAGCAGACTTTAGGGGTCAGAAAGTGAACATTAAAAGTTAACATCGACTGTGTTAACATTACAGACTGCCTAACTAAATATTAACACCAATATTTGTTTTCATGATTTTTTTCATTATTTTGGAAGAAATATTCGAACAATATGATCAAATCATTATTTTAGAAATTTAGATTCTCTCCTAACCCGCAATCACATAATTGAGATTGTAACAAATACAGGAACCATCATAGGATCGCATTGACACCACTCAGTCGCAGAATATCTTAGCATTGCGTCATTATCTCTCTAGCTGTCCCCCCTGGCATGAACATATAAATTTTTCAATTAAAAAATTCCAATGCAATGGCGTGAAAAGACAAGTTTTATTTTTAATAAGAGTTTTATTTTTCACTTCATGATCAACATTTTACAAAGCTGAGTCAATTGCTTCGTCGTTCAACATTTTACATTCGGTGAAAATGATTAACAAACTATTACTGCATACTCTTGTTTATATTTTTGTTAGCTTGACGGGTATGTACACTTTTGATACACTTTTATATTCTTGTCTGAATTCTTATACTTCGATAATTGCTAGATTAAAATACATTATTTCGCAAACTGTTATCCTATTTGTATCGAATAGATTTCGCTAAACCGTATACACGTTTGCTTTTTATAAGAAACCGGTTTATAAGAAACCTAGTTCTAGACACCCTAAAATTTAAGAAACTCTTAGAACTACAAGGAATTATTTAAGAAACATTAAAAATTTCGGAAACACGTTTTTCCTTTACGGATTCAACAATTACCAACTACAGTAAGTATGTTTTATGTGCCAAGCATAGCATTGTCGGCTCTACATGACGATTTGTCGCATTGACGATCATAGTTTTGTTTTGTTATGCTAAAACTCACATTATGCTAACGAAGTTGAATTCCCAACATCAACTTAAATTCGAATTACATGTCGTCCAATTAATCTCTATACTAACTACAGTCGAATCTCGCTATCTCGAACAACTCGCTATCTCCAACAAATTCCTATTTCCTCTCGTTCTCTAATTGGGTGAATTTAGTTCGGATATCTCGAGGTCCCGCTATGTCGAAAAAATTTTCATTTCCCGTGCGTTGAGATAGCGAGAGTCGACTGTATGGTCTATTATATCCAGTTATAAGAGCAAACAATTTCAAAAGAAAAGCAAAAACTGGAACCTTTTGATACTGATAACATTGAAATCCGAACAATTGGGCCCCTTTGTATTTCTGTCTGCTTCGGGTGAGACTTCCTGATAAACTTTCTTTCGGAGATGCATCAAACATCAAAGTGAAATGTTAGAAGCTGGTGTTTTTCGTTTCCTTGTAATGGTATTAAAACTACCCAAGGTCTACAATTTCACACAGTCGTCTCGAGCTAAAGGTGTTGTGACCCAATGTTTCACCCAGCTACATCAAATGTGACCAAAATGGGACCATTTGGATTCTGATCGTGGTGCTCTGAAAAGTCAATTTTTACAAGGCCAAAAACGTCAATTTTGCCCAATTTAGCCATTTTAAGTGCGACAACCGTGACGTCATAGGCATGACACAATTCAAGCTTTTGTATTGGAGTTTATTGTAGCTCTTTACTCCTTTCCTTACAGCTCGATAAATCAAAAATATGCGTTTGAACGAAAACGTAACCCTTGCAGCTACCCCCGTCTGTTTTCCTCCATTCTAAAATTCTTTTGAAAATGAATGGCTTAAAATTCCATTTATAAATTATTAACTGCTGCAACGGTTTACTCAGCCTGGTCCTCCAACAGCACGACCTAGGCCACACGGTGCTTGGTTTTAGAATCACCGAGAAAAGCTTAACCGTGGAGTTGTTAGTACTTACAATCATTGACAGAAGGTCTTGAGAAAGTGAAAAATTTGCATTAATTTTCAACGAGAAACACAATTTCCTTTGAAAATACAGAGCCACCCCCTCCCCCCAAATCAATGTTGCTATTTTTGATGGACAGGTTTACCAGGGAGTGCTAAAAACACTTTCCAAACATCCTCAACATTGAATAGGGGAAGGGGGTTCAATTTTTTTCGGGACATGTGAGAAAATACACGGCGTTCTTTAACTGTCTCACACCTTATGGCGAGGATTGTCTTTTCTTTGGATAAAAGTCCTCTCATGGTGGACTGGAGTTACGAGCTATTAGAATACCGTAAGGTGCTTTTGCAAACAAGTCCACCATTTCCAGAATTAAGGGAAGGTCTATAATTAACCAATCAATACTTATCAAGTCGGCACCAGACTACTAATGTGACGTCATATTAGGAAAGTTTTTCTCAAGCGTTGTTTTCGTAACAAAAAAACTTAAAGTGCTTATCAACATGGTGTACCACAAACCTATTCCCCCTTATGCCAGGGCATATATTAAATTGAGCAAAGAAAGTGTATTGGAGCTTTCCGCAAAACTAAGTGTATCAAGAGCACAAATATATCGTATAAAAAAAGAACCATATAGCCGCACAACAACAGTTACAAAATATGTTCACGATAGGCCCGAAAAGCTCGATGAAAGGAGCAAGCGCAATTTAATGCAACAATTGCAAATACTGCGACAACAAGAACCAAATTGGACAATTAAGCGACTGATGGAGGTTTCTTGGGTAGATCATGTATTAACCAGGACAATAAACCGATTTTTAAATAAGAATGGATACCGATATTTGCAAACTCGCAGAAAAGGGCTAATGTCTGCAGATGACAGAGAAAAGAGGATCCAATTTGCTAAAATGGTCATGTTGAAGCACAGCAATAGTTTGTGGACACATAGAATCGCCTTTGATTTAGATAGGGTCAGTTTGTTTACAAGAGAATTCCTATGTCGCAAGGTCTTGCACCTTCAGGCAGAGTTTGGAGACGCCCATGCGAAGCACTATTAACAGGCTGTGTTGCAAAAGGTAGCAAATGCGGAACAGGAGGAAACTATGTCAAACTAATTGTGATCATGTCTTTTGAAGGAGGAGTGATTGCAGCTCTACCGTACGAGAAAATGAATGAAGATTATTTGATGTGATGGTTAAGAAGGCCAATAAAAATTTAAGGACATTTTTACAGGACGGATATCCTTCTCAAAACAGCACATCGGCAGAAGAAGCAATTGAGGACGTAGAAGCAGATCTGCTTTCAATACCACCGCGAGCCTTGATTTAAACCCAAAAGGACAGGAATATTGCTCCTTGAATTTTTATTGGCCTTCTTAACCATCACATCAAATAATCTTCATTCATTTTCTCGTACGGTAGAGCTGCAATCACTCCTCCTTCAAAAGATATGGCTACAATTAGTTTGACATAGTTTCCTCCTGTTCCGCATTTGCTACCAACACAGCCTGTTAATAGTCCTTCGCATGGGCGTCTCCAAACTCTGCCTGAAGGTGCAAGACCTTGCGACATAGGAATTCTCTTGTAAACAAAACTGACCCCATCTAAATCAAAGGCGATTTTATGTGTCCACAAACTATTGCTGTGCTTCAACATGACCATTTTAGCAAATTGGATCCTATTTTCTCTGTCATCTGCAGACATTAGACCTTTTCTTTTAGTTTGCAAATATAGGTATCCATTCTTATTTAAAAATCGGTTGATTGTCCTGGTTGATACATGATCCATCCCAGAAACCTCCATCAGTCGCTTAATTGTCCAATTTGGTTCTTGTTGTCGCAGTATTTGCAATTGTTGCAATAAATTGCGCTTGCTCCTTTCATCGAGCTTTTCGGGCCTATCGTGAACATATTTTGTAACTGTTGTTGTGCAGTTATATGGTTCTATTTTATACGATATATTTGTGCTCTTGATACATTTAGTTTTGCGGAAAGTTCCAATACACTTTCTTTGCTCAATTTAATATATGCCCTGACATAAGGGGGAATAGTTTGTGGTACACCATGTTGATAAGCACTTGTCAGTTTTTTTCAGGAGAAGAGCGCTTGAGAAAAACTTTCCTAATATGACGTCACATTAGCAGTCTGGTGCCGACTTGATAAGTATTGATTAGTTAATTATATAGACCTTCCCTTAATTCTGGAAATGGTGGACTTGTTTCCAAAAGCACCTTACGGTATTCTAATAGCTCGTAACTCCAGTCCACCATGAGAGGACTTTTATCCAAAGAAAAGACAATCCTCGCCATAAGGTGTGAGACAGTTAAAGAACGCCGTGTATTTTCTCACATGTCCCGAAAAAAATTGAACCCCCTTCCCCTATTCAATGTTTAGGATGTTTGGAAAGTGTTTTTAGCACTCCCTGATAAACCTGTCCATCAAAAATAGCAACATTGATTTGGGGGAAGGGGGTGGCTCTGTATTTTCCAAGGATGTTTCTCAATGAAAAGTAATGCAGATTTTTCACTTTCTCAAGACCTTCTGTCAATGATTGTGAGTACTAACAACTCCGCCAATGAATACACGCCCTCTACAAGGGGGCGTCTATTCGAGGGGGCGTTTAATCGAAGCATTAGCTACGATATAAGAATATTGAGGCTCAAAATTGCCAAAAAGCTCAAAATCATGATCCTTGAAGGGACGGAGAATTTCGTTCCAATTAGACACGAGTTCGAACCATGCAGATTTGACTGTAACAATGAAAAAGATCAAGGCTCAGCATAAGTTAAGGTATTCTTCTAAAAAAAGGTGTCTAAAGGTTACACACAGGGCAGTTTTGAAAACGTTTCACGATACTCTCCCATTTTAAAGGTCCTCATGTTTCATGGTTATGACGCAATACAATTTCGCGCGTGATCAAATCAAAACAAATTGTATTGCGGTAATTTCGTTCTTTTAACCATCTTTTAAAGACACATGCAACTCTATGTTAAACAAATATATATATAAAACTAACTTTTGCTCATAAAATTAAGATCTTTTGCGAATGCAATCTCGCAGCGTCAAATCAAAACAGATCCATAAGAAACGTGATCAAACTTTAATCAAAGAACGCTGTTTGCTTCACTCGGATCGAAAAGCCAAACGCCAGAGAGTAAGCGCGCCAGCATTTCTAGCGAGATGTTAAACAACGTTTCAAGCTTTGCTATTCATCAGGCCAAGTTGTGATTAAAAAAAAGAGGGTTAAATTTCAAAGAGTCTAAGTTTAACAATTATGCGTACAACATAATTATACGGCCTGCTCCACGTAAAATCATTATTTTATAACAATCTAGTAAAAATAATCTAATTGCTTTACAGTAGGTGTGGAAATGGTGCTGGAGTTCTCTAGTGCGCCAGCAGCAATCAGCTACGTCAATAAAGAGGGCAGCATTCTACTGCACTGGAACTTCACAGGGCAAAATATTTTTCCATTTAAAGAACAATGGTATAAAGCAGATGCCCATGGAAACCAATTAGGGAGTTTTATAATGAGTAAGATATTGTCAAACCCGCCTGAAATATTTCTTAACAGGGTAGCATATGTTCCTAATGGGGGCATGCATGTTAGCAATGTCAGCTTTAGTGACGAAGGATATATGGCATTTTTGCTGATGTACCGTGCCCTAAGTTCAGCGTCAGTGAGAACCCAGATCAACATGACATACATAACCGTAACAAGTAAGCCATTACATAAATATTGCAGTGTTCTATGCAATACAATTTACCACATTTAATTGCATTTATTACTTCGAGCTGGAGGTGTTGAATCTGATTTTTTTTACAGTTGCACCAACTCTTGTAACCGGCTTAGCAAATGAAAGCACTGCTTACAAAGGTGCCGAATCTATATTTCAATGCGCGTTTGATGCCAGACCAGCACCTACAATTCAGTGGTATTTAAATGGTATTGCAATGAACAATGCACGTTACAACATAAATGCAACAGTGTCTGACGGCTCTATTGCCAACACAACGCGTGTTCTATCAAAACTTACCATCTACAGATCAATGCCAGAAGATGCAGGTGTTATCTCCTGCATTGCAATGTTACCAAATGCAAATTCACCATCGCAAACAAATCATGTTGTACTGTGTAAGTATTTTACAGCAATTCATTGATTAAACGTATGTATTGCTATGTTTATGATATTACTTCGGATGTGATTATTCTAAAGCTTCGAAAAAAACGACCCCCAAAATTTAGTAAAATGAGTAATGAACGCTCCCAGTTCGATTAAGGAACTTAAACGTCTCTCACCAATATACAGACATGGCTAGATTAGATTTGATGCAATTGTTTGACGATTTGCGGTTAAAACAATAATAATTTCGTTTTCTTTGTCAAGATGAACCAGTGGGGACACAATTCCGAACAAACAAAGTAAACAACGTAGCACGCCTCGGACAAAGTATAGCATTCAACTGTTCCTTCACAGAAGCACGCCCAGTCATTGTTTATTACCAAATATTTCGAGATGGCACACTGGTGAGTAATTCCACAAGTGGTATCTTCATTCTGGACCCGGTTTCTCTGTCACAAGAAGGAGTCTACACTTGCATTCCAAAAAATATTATCGGCAATGGTCTCCAGAAACAGATCAACTTCACAATACATGGTAAGTTATGACTGCCAGTATTAAAATGCTTATACCGCAAAAGCAGCTTTAGGGGTTACATAAAATTGTTTCCCACAGCTCTCGGAATTTCAATTTGTTATGCAAAAGAGCATCTTGATGAACACTTTCATGGGAAGTGAAAGAAAATTCCAGGTAAACGACACTGACCAAAGGGAACGGATTTAGGTACAATGGTCCCCCGTTTTAAGAGATGGCTTTAGTTTAGTTCATACTTGTAAATGATGAACCTTTTATCAATTAACATACACTTCTACCAGAATTAACGGAGAAATGAGTTACTTATTATCTTTCCTTTGTTTAATCAAGTTCCCCCAGCTCTGGTTTCCTCGGTTGGAAGTATTGTCAACGTGGTCCTCGGGTCTCCATTTACTCTCACGTGCACATTCAAAGGTGAACCGACTCCAACTCTGCTTTGGCAAAAACACAATGGCGTAATACCAAAGGCAGTCAGCATCACAACAAAAATATTGTCACAAAATACCAGCTTCGCAGTGGTACAAAGCACAATAAGTTTTGGTACATCAAATAAATCTCAGCATGGGCAATACGAGTGTGCAGCAAACAATTCAGTTGGGTCTCTGGCTCAAAATATCTCAGTCAACTTGCAATGTACGTATTGTTACAGTTTTTGTGCCAAAACCCTCATAATTCTTCGTTCCTATAAACGCCCACGCCAATTGAAGCCCGACTCAATAAAATAAGTAATAAACCTCATCTTTGAACGACTTCCCAGGCGATTATTCGATTAGGATCGATTCCTTAATAAATTCAACTTATTGTGGGTTTTAAAGACAATCAAAAGTAGTAGAGAACCCGAAACGGATTAATAAAGAATGCAAAATGAAATGAGTTAAAATAAATGCTTGGCGTACCTTTTTGTGCCTATATGTAAGAGATGAATGAGTCGTTATATTCCACATCGCCATATTTCTTTAGAAAAATGTCATTAGTTGAGCTCTTTTACACTAATGCATTCCCATGGATACAAATATTTTCCAGTATATCCGCCACATTGAGTTAACCTCTCTTCTGAATGTGTAGATGCTCCAAATTTGCATGACACCTTGGATAAAAATTACACATTAGTGGAAAACTCGGGATGGAACAAAAGTTGGACATGCAAAGCTGAAGGAAATCCTGAAGTAGGAATAATTTGGATGCTAAATGGAAAGCAACTGCCAAGTGGATTTAACATCGGTCAAAAGAAAATGCTTTCATCATCAAGTAATTTTGAGACCGAAAGCACACTAACTATGATTGGGATCAATCGCAAGAATGCTGGCTCATTGACATGCAATGCATCAAATATTATTGGATATCAACAATCTACAACGACCATTGTCATCCAATGTAAGTTGTACCAACCATTATCTATTACTGAGACCGACAATGATACAGTAAAGCCTCTAACGCATGGTAGGCGATACAATTGGTCACCGATACAATTGTACAATTGGATACAGTAAAAACCCGCATGTAAGAACGTGTAAATTTCCATCCAGCTTATTGTTCCAAGACAATAGGTTATTGTTTCTTCTATTGTTTTGAGCAGAAATATGATCCAGAGGGTTCAAGAGACCAGTCCCAACATTTTCTGAATTTTCATGACTCGCACTGGCCTTATTGCCCTCCTTATCGCCGGTTCTTAATCCATTGGTTCTTACATGCGGGTTTTTACTGTACAGTTGTACATCTGGATACAGTTACACTGATAGAAGAAAAATTGTTTAAGGTTATATTAAGGTGGCTACTATAATGAGGCATCAATTCACGAAGGTTCCATAGTACTTGCCAAGAGGCCAAATAACATAATATATAATACATATAATAATATAACTGATGTTTCATTCTCCTCGCAACCTTTCATACCACAAAATTAATTCATCTTTGTTACACAAAAATTATCACCAGCTTGTTGGTTACGTATACATTAAGAATTCGCCATGTTTAATTAAACTAGGTCGAATATATTTTACTTTATCCTTCTCAGTTCAACCGGAATTCGTTACAACTATGGCTCCTATATCTCACATTGAGCAAGGAACAGAAAATCACAAGATAAAATGCTCAGCAGTAGGAAATCCAGAACCGAGTATATCCTGGTATTTCAATGGCACAATGCTGCAAAATAGCACTGATATTCATATCATGCAATGGTTTAATCGAACAAGAGGATGGACACATATTACTAGCATCGTGAATTTCAAAAGAATCAAATCAGCGTCATATGGAAATTATACTTGCATAGCTTCAAATGCAATCGGATCAGTTTCTTCAAATCAATTGCTGACAATGAAATGTGAGTATAAAAGTACATTTCAAGTATATATGTACCATATCAATTGAAGATATGATGTCCATATATCAACGCATAATGCTTCATTAATAACAATCTTGCACATTGAATCAAAGGCATCACAATTCTAACTGTAGCAACTTTTTTTACCCAGTATAATACATACATAAATAGCAGAATGGAATATAATATACATCAAATACATGTACAATGGGATGCAAGACTATGAAACAGACCATTTTCAATATTAATTTCCCTTCTTACTTGTATTTCAGCAACACAGAGCTCCAAAACTGATAGTAAGTCATTTCATACCCTATGATCCCCAAATTTTCAAATATACGCCGTCCTTCTCAACAATACTCTTTTAATAAACGCCCCCGGCATTCAGATTAAATAGTCGGAGTCGATCCTCGATGGCCTGATTACCATTTAAGTATTCTGCAATGTGTCAAACATGTTTTTGTCTCGATTCATCTCGGTCTCCTATATGTAGCTACGCCTAATTTATTACCCCTGATAACGCCCACTCTCGCCGATTCGAACTTATATCTCACTCCTTTGGGTGTTTCATTCATGGTGGCTCAAATTCATTACGTGTATTGCACACGATAGCATGTAGGATATGAAACGAATGAATTGAATTCATTTTCTGAGTTTTATTTCAGAAACATGGATCATTCCAGTTGCTGTATCTATTGGAGTTTTTCTATTAATCACAACCCTGCTGGTAATTCTTGCACGAATAACAAGGTATTCATGTTACCATTTCTATCCCTTATATGTTTATTAAAATGAATGTCCGCATTACGAGCAACTCTTTTGCACCATCACAACCATGAGGTCTGCTCTGATGTTGGCCGTAAAAAGATCTAGAGCCACATCTAGAGCCCTTACTAACGTATCAACCACGCGATCATCTCCTTTGAATGATGGCATGTTTCTGTTTAACAGGCCTAGAAGTTGCCCGGTCAAGCATGAATTCATCCAAAGTGAGAAAGCAAAGAATAAAGACATGATTTATGACATGAAAGAGCAGCCCCCAATTCAAGGTTCGGCTAATAGTGCTTACGAAACCATTGCTGAACACGCGGTGTAAACAGTAATTTCTATTCAACCTGGCGTAGTTAGTATTTTACAGTGGCTAGTTTGGAAAATATCCCGCGCTTTTGAAAAAGCGCAGTGGAAAACGTGAAGGTGGTCGAAAAAGTGCGGTCGCATTTTCTCCTCGCTTTTCGCTGCATTTTTTAAACAATTGTAGCTAGTTGAGCCGAGTCTGCACGATTTAATCCCTGGTCAGTAAAATGCTACTTGTCAATTACTCTTGGTCTGCAATTTAAAATCGCAATTTGCATAAAATCACTGGCCGCTTGAGAAAGACGAATCCAAGACTTGATTTGTTTAAAATTGACGTCGCAGAATTCGATATTAGCCGCGCAATGGATTGAATCAAAACTTTAAAACGTATGAATTTGACAATAGGCAGGGGTGCTTATTAAATCTCTACAGGTTTAATGGCATACGAAGGATACAAAAGCGTGCATATGCACAATCTATCAAATAGATGCTTGATTTTTTCAAATCAACTACATTTGTATGATGGCCAAGAAAGTGTGCATGTGATTATTTTTAGCACGGGCCAGCTTGGCTCCTCCGTGTACCTTTAGATCACTAAAAGGGGCACTTACCAATATCACAGGGATTAATTATTCCCATAAAAATATAGTTGATTGTATGTAATTATATGCAGGCTTAAATCATTAGATGCAGTTGAACAAGTTAGATCAGGATAGAGACAACTGTTTTGGATGATGGGAGTTCCAGCTATAGCTAAGTGGTTAAACCTGAAGCATGCAGACAGAAATTGAAAATGAATGCACATATAAATAGAATGCTGGTGAATTAAGGAGTAGTCGATCAGAGACTCAACTAAATTGCTATTAACTTTTGTTTATGTTAAACAGTCGACTGGAATTTTAAATTTATCCTGCGAGGTATTGACTAATTGAAAAAGTAGTATGTTTAACTAATATTTTATGACATAAATACTATTGTATGGATATTTATTTATTTCAGTGTATTTTTGAAGCTTTTTGAACCGAGGAGACATCGGCGTTGAAGCATTCAAAGGACAAGCATTTTGATTGGCTTTGGAACCTTGATACAATCGGGGTAAGGGGTTTCTTGGGAATCCTCGTAACTTCGATCGAATACGACAGTTGGTAATGAAAAGGTCTCAGTGTAATCAGAATTCTCTAATGTGAAGGAATAAGTTGATTTTTGAGGCAATGCACCATGAAATCATAGTTAATAGTGGGGGGGGGGGGACCTCTTTCAACTATGATTAAATGATGCAAAAATAGAGCTTAGCTGTTTACCAAGGAATCTCCTAATAAACAGTCATGTGTGACGGCAGTGCGCATAATGTTTAAAATTATAGTTATTAAATTTTTATAAACTCGACCCACTGATGAAACAAAGCCAACCCTGCAACCATCAGCACCAGAACAATAATAAAACATTATTGTCGTGTTATAAAACAGTGAATTGAATTCAAGTCTTCAACTCGTTCTACTATGCATAATAACAAGTATTATTCACTTTATTATTCAGTGCGCAATAACAAAGCTAATTGTACGAAACCACATCAGCGCACAAGAGTTTGAAAAACATCTGCGTCATATTAAGATGCAGTGAGCTATTGGTAATGACACGGCGACAGTGACAAGTAGTCCACACTACTGATCGATTTCAGCTTTGATAGCTAGATATAGCTTTAACGTTCATTTAACTTAACACACACTCGTGCGCACTGTTTACAAAATTACAATATAGTAAATAGAAAAATGAAGAAGTGAGAGTTATTTGCTGAATGCTACAGTCGTGTAACAACTTGCAAACGACATAAACAGATGAAAAATGCTTGCAAACCTCGCAATGGTATTAGGCCTTGTTTTCCAAGGTGAGTTTTCTAAACACTATGCTTCTTTATATTATAAAAACGCGTCTCTACTTCAAATGCTATGACTTTGACCAAAAAAAACTATAACACAAAAGATACGGTTATGCTTCTCAATTTCATTCCTTCAAAAACACAGTGCAGTTTTGCTTATACTAGATGCCTTCTCTAAATAACAGAGAACGATATTGCAAAATGATCGAAGCAAATGCGAAATAGTATCTAGTAATTGTCGTAACATTTGTATAATATTAAATAATTACTTGGACGTCCTAAGCAAAGAAATTAGCTGTTAGGTTAATATTGTACCTTAAGTTTGAGAAATACTACCTCAAATGCATTGAATAGACCCCTTTCACAATTACGTCACACCACAAGTCACGAACGTGAAAACGAGGCAACCGATGTAATGTCATTGACTCGCGGCGCGCATGCGCAGCGTAGTCTATGCTGTCGGTGGAGGTTTCTCCGAATCTGTTTCAGCCTTCAAAATGACATGCGAACGAGGCTGGAAACAGTGCCGCCATTACGTCACTTTCACGTTAGAACGAGGCTGGTATTTTTCTAGGTATATACACTTAGTGAGCATAAGTTACGCACCACCGGATAAAAAATGGCGTCTAAAAGTGGCCCGAGGCCTGAGCAAGAAAATTTACATAACAATATATAAATAACAAACGGGTTTCAATAGCGAATTTCTTTAGCACAAATATACTCAAAATTTCATAAATTTTCAAATGAAAACCTAATTTAAACTATATCATATTGTTTTACAATAATATTAAAAGAAAACTGCGAAGAGGTCTCTTAAAAAATGTTTACGAAAATTTAGCGAAGTGGAGTAATTAAAACGCCAATAATTATAATTTCTTTCACTCAAAGCCACGCAAATTCTCTCTCATTTAAAAGAGAATGTTTTAACATTTTAAAAAATATAAGAATTATTTAGGTAACTGTCTTGACCTTTTACAATTCACAGTTGAAGTATTTGTTTATCATTTTAGGAATTTGATTTGAGAAAACCTATTTTTCCGTAATTTTTTTTCCATAGTAACAAAAGAAGGTTAAGCGCCATAACAAAAAATCAGACATGGATATTCCTATAATTTGTTTCAAATATTATAATTTGATATAATTTTGAGGGCTTAATGTTTTCTGAAGTGAACGAAAATTTTATTTTTTAAAACCCAATTTGAAATTTGAAAAACAAAACATGTGCTTCTCAGGTTGTAAACAAAGACTTAAACCGTGAATTGTAAAAGGTCAAGATAGTTACCTAAATAATTCTTATATTTTTCAAAATGTTAAAACATTCTCTTTTAAATGAGAGAGAATTTGCGTGGCTTTGAGTGAAAGAAATTATAATTATTGGCGTTTTAATTACTCCACTTCGCTAAATTTTCGTAAACATTTTTAAGGGAGCTCTTCTCAGTTTTCTTTTAATGTTATTGTAAAACAATGTGATATAGTTTAAATTATGTTTTCATTTGAAAATTTATGAAATTTTGAGTATATTTGTGCTAAAGAAATTCGCTATTGAAACCCGTTTGGTAGTCTTACATTGTTATGTACATTCTTTTGCTCAGGCCTAGGGCCACTTCTAGACGCCATTTTTCATCAGGCGTTTCCATACTTATTGGAGCTAAGTGTATTAGTTGGCATAACTTGTCTGTGGGGATGGCATGGCATAACTTGTGTTCATTTTCCTGTGATGGAGATTCACAACAAACAAACAGTTGTGTTGTATATTACAAGTGAAACTTAATTTTTATTTAGAGTAACATAGCCATTTTCATTGGATTTTCCCCCCACGAATATCAGTTACTAGGTGAATCTTGTGTGCAGCTTTGTCTTGCTTTGTAGACTTGTGTCTCAGAAATGGCACAGATCTCCACAAGCTTACATAGAAGCCATTGACTGAGTACACTCTGTAGAAAATGTGTTTGCGTTTAGTTATTCATATTGGTATTTTAGTTTGAGGTATGAAATATTTAAGAGCTTTTTAAAGGAGGCATAAAGTCAATTTTGGAATGTTGTATGCCTCTGCCCCCCAAGACAGATACTACTTAATGACCGCTGCCCTATCTCAGATAACCAAAATTTGAAAATTTTTCAATTTCCCTTACAAAATTACAGCTTTTTAAAAATTTCTGCACATTCATCATAAGGTCAGGAACAAGCAAAATCATAAAGTAAAATGAGTTGTTCAAAAATTGTAGATTGACATATACTATACTAAAAAGATATCTGCTACTTAATGAAGAAAGAAACTTATTTTTTGAAAAATTATTTACCAGATATTTGTACATGAATGAACATCTTGAAGATGTGCATAATTTATGGATTATGCCTATTAAAATTGCAAAGGACAGATGCATGGTTTAGTTCTGTTAACATTTGCTAAATAATCTGTTTGCTGATTTTATTGCACAGTTTACATTCTGGAAACACAATATATTCAGTTGTTATTTGGAAATCGGATTTGTAATGTGATTGACAAGGACATTTCAAATGCATTCTTTGCCTATAAAGAAACTTTGTGAGACAATGAAGACTAGACATTAAAAAAATTGAAGGAGCAGATGCGAACTTATTAATAATTTACATAGATACAATACTGAAAGCATTGAAGAATGTATCCAACCAGTGAGATGACATTTATGATTGAAACAAAACGTCATACAAGCACATCAGAATTTAACTGTTTCCTAGAACAGAATCATTGAAAGAAACCTTTGCTGAGGGGCCTGTCTATACTGTATAGCATAATTTGGCAATATCACAATGTTCTGGCAATTAACGGGGGAGAACACTTCAAACTGGTGTGTATAAAGAAGAACACTGAAAGATAGATGTAAGACTTAACCACAAATAAACAAACACAGTCAAAAACCCAACCAGGCTTTTAAAAGATTTGACAAGGCTGCTCATATTGTTTATTCAGAGTTACAGTTAAACAAATTGCCTTTTTGAAAATGAAACCAAATACAGATTTAATTTTGGCTCTTCAGTACTCACCATCTTATTTTTCAGGTGTAAAATTTCAAAATTCCAGCCTTTTTTTTGTTTCAAGCAAAACATATTGTCAAATGAGCATTTCCTATCCAAATCACTCACAACAAGTACCTCCTGGGGTTCAAAACTACCTAATAATACTATGTATCCATAAAAGGTAACAAAGGTTGTTATCATAATGTAAAGTTTGAGTGAGTTCTTAAAAATAAATAAAATCGTTAAATAAAACAATGGTGGCTATATTCTGTGTGCCCTGCAATACGGTGTACCTGGCAATACCGTGCACCATCACATCCTGTGCACAAAACTCTTTGAACTAATCAATGCAAGTATTTTGAAAACCGCGAGTCACCTAAGAGGACCTATTTTTTTCTTTCCGATACTTTTCCACTGCAAACCTGTGTTATCATTGCGATTAAAGTACTTTATAATTACAAAATGAGTTAAAATCGGTAGCGAACACCTATCTGATATAACGAAAGATATCTCGAAGGAGAAAAACGAACTTGGGGACGTCAATGTGTGGCTATTGCGCATTGAGGCTACTTTTATAGCGATGGGTCACGCACCGGCCTAAGTTTCTTTAATCTTCCGTAGTCAAATTTCGAGAAACATCGTTTTTGCACTTTGATTAAAAGAGTGGATGGCAATGGGGCAGTTTTAGAGTCAACAACGCAATCTATCTATATGGAAAATTTTACACCAGCTCACATAAAACGAAATATTAGACAGTATTTCCTTTGGTTAACATCCACCCCCACCATTATCAATATACTGACTCAAATTTTATCTGTTTATGAATTTAAGAAACATTAATGTAAACTAAAACTAGTTTATTACATTAATCAAAATTAACTGTTTTATTAAGTTATTTGCTAACATTTCTACATCAGTGAAAGCTGCGATATAGATGGTATACATTATGAAATAAATAATGTATGTAAACCCAAATCACTGGCACCTTGTTCCTGGTGCTGTATGTACTTTAAATCTACAAGCTGATACTGTGATACTGTCCCTTCAACAACAACTAAAAGCAAAGAACAAAAGTTTCCAGCAGGTCCTTTTGAAATATTTCTATGCTCATTCATGGGTACATCTGAACAATTCCCAAGTTTCAGTGACGAGATTGATCCTGATAATGACTATCCATTGGAATAGTCATGGTCTTTACTGTTTCAATGCAAATTGATTTTGATACCAACTCTCCTACCTATCTTCCAATTGAGTCTAGCAAGTTGGAAAATGATATAATGCACTCTTCTCTTTTGCAACGAGTGAAGATTTCCAATTTCAAATTGCAGACATATCAGCCAAAATTAGCTCATTAGAAAATCAAATCGGGCAGCTATAGTTGTAACTAACAAAAGTCAAAGCATCCATTTGTTCATTTGAAACGTTGAAGTCGGATAATCTCACAAAAAAGTTTTACACTGGCTTCCCGATTCTTGAACATTACTGGTAACAAAACAATTGAATATTTTGAACCTTCAGTCCACCAAGTGCAACATTGGCGTGGCAAAAAATCTTCTTATTGCTTCGAAAATCCTCTAATCAAGTCCTCTCGCAATTTTAAGGGTTCATCCTTGTCCTGATGAGACTAAAATTTGGTTTGTTTATCGATGTTCGGGTAAAGCTTCGGCCTATTTCTTCTGGTCACGTTTAAAGATTTCTGATTATCTTACTTTCAGCTAGCAAAGATCTTCCAAGCAATAAACTTTCTCTTCTTTAGGTATCAAAGAATTATGGACATCCGTTGAAATCGGTAACAAGGAAATTAAATCCGTGAAATAACGAGTTATATTATATCACTGACCTCGGATTTCTCAAAATTCCATACAAACTACAATAGGCCAAGAAAAGCGCGCGTCGCGATTACATCGGTTGCCTCCATTTCAATGCCGTGTCTCAGTTTCAAACACTATCTGACATAAATGTGAAAGGGGTCTATTGAATAATACTGCCAATATGAAGTTAGTCGAACCCAGAAAATCAACTCTATGAAGATAGTAAATGGACGAAAAGGTGTTTGGTTCGTTTATACCAGAAAGCCCTCCATATCAAGACACCACGGAATAGGAACTTCGCTTGCTGAATTGCGCGCGCATTCTCTTCCAGGCATAAGAATAGGAAATCATGAAATCTTTTTGGCTTTCTCAGGCAGACGAATGCAGACAAGCTTTTATGTAAAATTTTGAAGACATACAGACATGTCTTAAAAATATATAATGTCTTTAAATTTGGTAAAGACATTACCAAATAGCTGGCACAAAGTTTTATATTGATTTACACACTATTAACCTAACACACTATTAGGCAAAAACCATGTGAGAATGTTAAAATGAATCAATGCGATAAATTATTATTTTAACAATTTGCTACAATTGCAATGCGTTGCATTTTTGTGTGACCCCCATCTGAAAGTGACCGCAATTAGAAAGATAAAAACGCGAAGGAAATTAAGACAACATTTTCCAAATACGCTTTAAGAGACATCAAAGGAATTTCCATTGTAATGTGCAAACGTGAGGTTTGCATTAAACTTGATATTTACAGGTAGTGTGGTGTCTCTGCTGCAAGATTTTACAATAGGTAAACATATTTTATTGTGTGGACTGTGTAAATTTGATGTCAGCGATTTGAACTTATTGTGGTGAATTAGAGCTCTGTGTGATAAATTTGAACTCGAAATGGGGTACAGTAAAAACCCGTGTATTGGAATTCGGTGTGGCGAATTGGAACCTTGTGTGAGAAAGGTGAACTCGGTGTGCAGTTGCGGGCCACCGTAGAAAAACCACATGAATGAATTTGGCTTCAACAAGCATTAAAATATTTATTCACTGAAGCGAAGCACTCCTGGTGTATAGTTTACGCTTGACGGATGCATACATTGAATCATTGACACAAAACCTTCAAGCGAACCAGTCATCTCGTAAACAACCAAAAGGCTAACGAATAAAACACCCATACTCAATCGTAAACAAATAATCAGATGGGTGGTTGTTGAAGGCTTTCGGATCAAACAGTAATTAATTATTAGTTGCCATTCGCGTGTTGCAAATCGAAAACAACATACGCGCATGCGCACGTATAGCAGAGTCTTAATAGAGAATAATCCCAACGCCATATAGCAAGGTTTTTGGTATGAGAAACAAAAGCTAAATTGTCTTCAACTGTTCTGTTATCATGTTCACCACAAATGATTCGAATAATGTTGTGAATATTTTATTCAATAAACAATTTTCGCGCGTAAAGACAAACGGGTAGCAATTAATTTTTTATCACTAGCTGAGTTGGAGATAAGATAATAAGTTAACGATTCAGATTATGCATTATGCATGGAACATTCAAAGACCTGCCAAAATGGCACTGAAATAAAAATTTGGGAACAACACAACCAAATTCAAATTGGCTTTATGAACAAAAATGAACAAAAACAGAGCAAGAATGGATTAATAACAACAGACAAATAACAACTAAATAAACGTGATTCTTGCTAATAATTATGTTAACTAACGGGTTTCAATGACGTAATCTTGGGCAGAAATATATTCATAATTTCATTTACTTTCAAGTATACATAACTATACTGTAGTCTCCTGATCGTCGTGAAACCAATTCCAGAACCCTAGTATAAATACCTCAAGGGCTTGTACCTCATAATTCACCCAAAAGATTCGTAACAATTTATGCTGCCCAAAAATAACGGCCTTGAAAATCAACTTCTTGCAATTTATGGAAATATATCTTACATCATTTTTACTAACCATTTTGCTTTGTTGATACATTTCCGAAGCAATGAGCTATTTTGACAGCATAAAGTATTGTAAAAAGATGTGCAAGAGCTCGGATCTAGGTACTTTTTAGATATAGAAGTTGTTATGAAGTGAATCACTCGTTTGGATCCAAGAAGTACTCTGGTCCTCTTTTACTTTTTACTTAATAAGTACTTCATTACTTATTTTTGGTCCTCTTTTGACCCAATCGTAGTTCCAGCAATACCTTAACAGTTCCTTCTTTTAACACCTTTTATCCTGCACATTTAGTCCCCTAAAATTCTCTTTTCACACTCAGGGTGTTATGTATGCAAAGGCATTTGCGTGTGAGAAAACCCGGACAATGAATGTAACATAATGTTATATAAGATGATGACACTGCACATTAAAGGCCTACTGCAATCAAAAATCACTTTCCCGTTTTTTTTCATAAAATGAAATTTCAATCTTTACTGATTACTTTGGTGCCTGTTTTGTTTTATTCGATCACGATAAGTATAACTAAATTTGCTTGAAATGGAGACTGCGACATGGTATGAACATAACCAGGACACAAATCGGTTGGATTGTATAATGAAGGTTGTTGCGTTCAATCTGCACTATGCGTAAGCCCCGGCCTTATTAAAAAATCGCTTCCCAGGAATACAAAACTATAACTTTCCGCGCGTCGTTTCAGCTATTAACCAAAAAAATTGAACTTACGGTAACGCTATAGCGGCGCTTTGAAAAAGGGTACTACAAACCGCGCGGTCAGTCAAAAGACATCTTATTCCGCGCGGTCTGATTTCCAAGCAGCTGGAAGCATTCACAAAGGAAGTTTGTCAGAAATCATGGATGGTGGAGCTGTGTGAGTAAAACTAGTAACAAACACGATGGCCGGGGTTGTTGTTAGAGGACCAGGCAAAGTAAGCTGTTACAGCAGTTAAGTTAATTAATAAATGGTATTTTCAAGCAGCCGTTTTCAAAACAAATTTGAAATGAAACAGATAAGGAGAGCTGAAGGCGTGCGTTTTGCTCACAATACACATAGGCCAGACAGAAATTAAAAACATAAAGCTACGGAACCACCAGTTTCATTTTTTGTCCATTTGGAATTTTGGAACCATCGTGTTTCAACAGAAAACTTGTAACACATCTGACTATGATAATAAATTGCTAGAATATTGCGATTAGTTCTATTTTATTTCTCCAACTTCTACCCCGATGAAAACACTGTAGCAACTTGGCGTTCCAGCCAGACGTGATGTAAAAGTAATTCGTTTTGATAAGACTGGACTGACAACAACTTAGCAGCATCAGATATATCTTAAAAAGCCAACTCTGAGCGTAAATAGTCCATGTAGATTCTGAAAACATCTCTGCATTCTCTCACACATACATCATATGCGACTCAGTCAAGTCAAATGCAAAAGTATATTTCATCTCGACACTGATAATCCCCGTTGTTTGCTTCCGCTCTCCGCCGCGGCTGATCGCCCTCCCGCAGTTTGACGTCACGAACAAAACTGCCCCAATTCAGACCCCAATTACTCCCCCCAAATCGCTTTTTAAAATTATGAAAAAAATTTTAAAATTTGTGAAAACACTTTAATATTTATGCCTTGGGATGCGATTTTTAATTAAGTAGTTATTTATTGAGTTAGACGGAGTGGAGCAAAAAGCTACAATACACTTCAATACAAAAACTTGAAATGGGTCCTGGTTATTACGTCACGTTTGTCGCAGTTGAAATGGCAAAATCGACGACTTTGCGGGCTTGTAAAAACAATTCTACTGGATCAATTTTCATTCTGGAAACGGTTTTATGATCAGTTCGAATAGGTTTACCATGAAATGCAAAAAAATCATATCACTTTTTTTGATTGCAGTAGGCCTTTAAAGGAACCGGCTTCCAAAATCTCAGTTATTTGCAGTGATAGAAATATTCAAAATTGAAAAGTTCCTGAAGGTATTGCCTTTTGGAGTATGTGCCGGGCCCTTTACGATTTTCGACTCTCTACATCTCGGTTCCTTATCAAACAAGGGCGTACTCCACTAACAGTTATGTACAGAAACCGACAACCAAGTTAAACCAGGTTTCATATTCAAGGATGTCGTAAAGACAAACATTAAACGGCGTAGAATCAGACTTGACAGCTGATAGCTGTGATCAGGCACAGGCCTATCTGGAGGAGAACGACCCAGAAACCCTAGACCTTTATAATAGCCATCGTCGAATTACCAGGACTGTACAGTGATAGTAATGATACTACCTAATAACATATTGCTTCGAAAATCGAGTTTTTAAAGTTAAACAAAAAATTACAAGGGTTAAGTCAGCTTTTTACTAATTTGAGGATTCGGATCACGCTGCGACCTTTTCCAGTACCTTAGCTTCGATAGCTACCTCAAGAATAAGTATAAGTCTTAACTGTAGAGAGTTGTTTGCAATTACCCAATAACACATGACCTCAAAAATAGAATTTATGGAACTTGTGGAAATAAAACAGATCATTCTGATCGTGTTGCGAACACTTCCAATACACCGTTTTACATATTTCAAAGATACGTAAATCTGGACACGCACAGATTATTAAAAAGGAATCTTGATAAAAGAAATTGAAAGAACGGCTTAGAACAGTAGAATAACACAACTTCGGTTTAAAAACTGCCAATGTGATCAGTGCATCATGGTCCAAGAATTTTACATGGCGGGACTTCACTGTAACTCAAATGAAACATCATGAATATTGATGTATCTTTCTTGCAGGAACTGTTGCAGATTTTATAGCAACCCCTTCAAATCCGACCTACGCCGAAGTTGGCAGTTCTGCTAGTTTAAACTGGACATACAGTTACCATGAGCAACCATCATTCAAAAAATGGTACAAATCGACAGAATCGAACGATCCCATCGGCCTGAGCATCATGTTTAAGTCGGCCAATCAACCGCTGACCTACAGCAATGCGGCCTATGCAGGACGCGTGGAATATTTCGACAATGCTGGCCTAGTTATACGAAATGTGTCATTGCAAGACGAAGGCTACATCCGATTTGAAGTTAATTTTGAAGATGGACATTCATTCGCCAACAAGATAATCTTCAATGTAACGGGTAGGTACTGTAAACGACTTTTAGTACCCAAAGGGGGTAATCAATTTTACCCAGGCTTAAGAATAGGGTAAGCAACGGTGGTGGGGCTAAATAAATAAAGAAGGGGGCTTATCTTACTGCCACGCGTTATGGCAAAGATATGATACTTCATGCAATCATTCCACTTCAGTCCGACCGCAACTTACAACCTCTCTTGCAAATGAAACAGTTACGACAGAAGGTAGCAATTCGACATTGCAGTGCACGTTTCAAGCAAGACCACAACCAGACATTAAGTGGTTCATGAAAGGACAACAGATCACAAGCGGTATTGGTAGATTCCTCGTAGTAAACCACGTTCTCGGTATCATAGGGAACACAACTTCAATTCAGAGTATCCTGACAATATCAAATGCAAAAATCGAAGATAACGGTATGGTAAAATGCTCTGCGGACATACCTTTCGGCACTCTCTCTTCGCAAACGAATCTTCGAGTCTATTGTAAGTATGTAACTCTCCAATTTTCCATTCTGCCAATGAGAAATTGTTTCGGCTTTCTGAAAAAATACAAAAACAAAACATTAAACAGTCAGTGTTTTATTATTTCATTTAATAACCGGTAGTTAGTGTGTAAAAGTATTTGCTGTGGAGGTGTGTTCAGATTTAACTTGAATTTGCCCTGGGATGGAGCCGACAAAAGTGCATGCTTGAATTTCAAATCTGAATATCGAATTGCGCATGCGTAAATTATGCGGAGGGAGCATAATGCGCGGGAAAACTTTACTTATCTGCCCAGCCTTAGATACAAAGTTAAATTATCTTTATTGCATATGAAAATAAGAGATTACTTGCTGTCTTACATTCTATTTCATAACATCTCACAGACACACCTCGAAACACTTCACTTGGCTCAAATACGCAGAAAAACACGGGACAACTTGGTGGAAATGTAACACTGTCATGCCATACAAGCGCCCTACCTGTGCCATTCTATCAGATATACAAGAATGGCATGCTGCTTTCAAACACCACCAGTGCCAGTGTAACCCTCGCAGATTTGCTAATTCATAACGAGGGAAATTATACGTGCATTCCACGTAACCTGCTTGGCAATGGTGAAACAGATTCGTTGTTTTTGACTGTTCACGGTAAGCGAAAATCGCAAGTAATTTTACTCTGCACAAGACACTTAACTGTACCCATGATGCAACTGTAATGAAATCTCTAGAGTCGATATTTTAAGGATCAATGCAAGCTAGTGGTCACGTGATAACACCTGAAGCATCTTTTTAACCCACGTAGGCTCAGTCAAAGAATAAAGCGAATGGGATTTATGAATGTAAAATTAACCCAAGAATAAATTGGTGTGCAGAAACGAAACATATTGTTCTATATTCAAGTACATATGTGTTAGCTGTTACAAATTCCACTGTATACAAACTGAAATCCTCCGGTAAACATTAGGCCATGTATGTTCAATCCCAGATATCAACAGAGTTGTTTCTCCATATTTGTGAATTCGCATCTTATTGTTCCCCTGTGAATTACCATTGCAGTACCACCTCTACTAAAGGCTTTCAGTGGTGACGTAATAACAGCAGTTATCAACGCAACTGTGAACATATCGTGTACATTCTACGGTGAGCCAACTCCAGTAATTACATGGAGCCACGGCAGCGCAGCAATCCCAAAGAATGCAAAAGTGAACACCATGGTTCTAAAACAGAACTCAAGTTTCAGTATCGTGCAAAGCATCTTGGTATTCGAGACAATCAAAATCCCAAATCATGGGCTGTATATATGTAGTGCCGGAAATTCCGCAGGCAACAACAGTCAAAGCATCACGCTGAACGTTGAATGTAAGAAACAAAAAAATACACATTTAGTTTCAATAAATTACGTATTATCTTATAACAGGTTTCTGCTTTCCTTTGGTAGTTAGCTCATCCTGACTCAAATTTATCACAAGCCTTCAAATAAACACCCTTTAGTTTCAAACCTGGCCTCTAATAGACGCCCCGGTTTAGTATCAAGCTCAGTAAAATATTCTTTTTTTCTTATTGTGAAATGAATATATAACGCTTTTTAGATCCGCCGATTGTGAAGGCAAATTTCAGCGACAATTACACATTGACAGAGAACAGCAACAACAACGCAAGCTGGCATTGCACTGCACAGGGCAACCCAATGGCAAAGATATCATGGACACTGAACGGTAATAACATAGGCTATGGTTTCGATGGTTTTGAGATCATAAATACGGCAAATGGTTCCGATGCGGCTGTTCTCACAAGCCGATTGGTAATGGTTGGAATAACGAGAGAGAAGTCAGGCAGCATTGTATGCAATGCAACAAGTTCAACTGGCATCACCGTATCATCAACAAATATCATCATCAATTGTGAGTATTGTCAATGGTGGACTCGCAACTTCTATTACAGATGAACCTCTTTAAGTGTCCATAACTGCCCAACTCGAGATGGTTAATGTTTGAGAAAGTACCGATATGCTCCCAGTATAATTTAGGTTTGCACCTCGATATGACCTTTAGCTTAATCACCTAAACGATGTTCTGGTCTGTTATACTCCCCTGGGTGTTCAGCGCACAGTGGTTCATGTTCATGTTGAGCTTGTACGTGTAAACATCTGCCCCTATTTAACAATATTAATATACCTGTACTCTTTTTTATAGATGTGCCGGTCGTCAGTGTAGCAATTAAAGCAATAAACCTTACCCTGAACACACAAGCAACACTGTCATGCGTAGTAAACTCACAGCCTATTGCGTATATGTATTGGCAAACGAATGGAATGAGAATAAATGCATCAGATTACATAATCACAAAAAATCGTGCTCCTGGCTTTTTCACCTCTCGAATCACTTCAAATCTAACTATTGCCACGGCCAAGAAATCGGACCATGGCTACTTTGAATGCATAGCAGTAAATATTATTGGAAATTCAAGCACATCTACGTATATCAACATACTATGTAAGCAGTTGAGTTACTTGACCTTTGAAGTTTGTCTTTTCCTGCATGACATGTGATACTTTGACCCCTGAAATGTGTCGCCAAAAACGATACCCTTGAAATGTGTCGCTAACTGACCCATGCTACGTTAGTCCTTTTTCTGTGACAGAAATCCGGCTATAGTTCAATCATTTGTAACTGCTTGGAAAGTAACTGTTCTTATCTAACTTTTGACTCTTGAAATTCAAACTTGCTGTGCAAAATTTGCTACTTCAACTTGCGTTATGTCTATTCTTCCTTCTAGACCCACCGGAAATCACAAGACAGCTACATCAAGTCAGGCACATTCACGAAGGAAGCGTCAACAATACATTTGTATGCAGCGTTAGATCGAACCCGCTATCGACTGTAACATGGCTATTTGATAACACGGTCATTAGTTCGAACACACGAATGAATATCATTGCATTTGAAAATGTGACAAAGCAAGAAGCCGTAATTACCAGTGTTCTGACGATAAAAACAGTGACAAAAAGTGACTCGGGAAACTACACATGCAAAGCCGAAAATAACATTGGCAAATCGGCTTCAATGCAACAGTTTATTGTTACATGTGAGTTCAAGGAAATTTGCTTCAAAGACACATGTCTTCTGGTCTATGATATTTCGTAATCATTCAAATAAACAGCCTCTAAATCAAATTAGAAAACGATGAGATTTATTCTACTTTTGTTTCAGACAAGCCATTTGCTGTTAACGTTCTTCCGGGCATAGTAACAGTCAATGCATCGCAGGCAGTAAATTTGTCTTGCGATTTTCAATCGAATCCTGGTGCTGATGCCTATTGGAAGGGTTTGGGTGCATTTTACGATGCAAGAATACGGAATTCAACAAGTTCGCTTACTTTGCACTCTTCCCTGCAATATTCAACGACAAGAGTGATACTGAACATACTGAAGGCAATACCATCGGACTCTGGCGTTTACACGTGTGGTGCAAACAACAGTCTTGGAACATCTGAAGAAAATATAACCGTCGTCGTTAAATGTAAGTAGAAGCCATTCGTTGATCTCCATCACTGTGAGTAGTTATAATATTGCGTATCAAGAACTCGAAATCAAATTCATAGTGTGGGTGCAAAACGGTAAAATGGAAAAACAAAGTTGGCACTTGTAAATGTCCCTTTCCATTAAAAAGGGCCGTGTAGACAAATATAATGTGAACTTTCTAAAAGTCTGATAGTAAAGTTCAAGAAAGAAATGAAAATACATCTGCTAGAGCTAAAGCACCATTATTTTTATTCCGGAGGGGGGGGGTGATTCCCAAAACACATAATTTGAAGTTCAAAATTTCTTCTCTGACACAATTTTTAAGCTCACAAAGATTACAGGCTCAACTGAGTGAGGGTTATTTTTTCAGATAAACCTATATTCATTTCCACATCACAACCTTGGATAGCATTAGCGATACCGGAAAACACCACACTGAACTGTACGGTGCAGAGCCACCCAGCAGCAAGCATCTCGTGGTATTATAATAACAAGAAGCTGCAATCAAACAGAGACACAACTACAATAAAGATCCTAACACAATCGCAGATGCTATTTCACTCAACCATAACGTCCACGTTATTTGTGTCTGGCACTAGCAGTAATAAAACTGGTAACTACACGTGTAAAGCAAGCAATGAGATTGGCACAATGCAAGAAAACTCGCAGATAATCGTTCAATGTATGTCCTTTACTTTGAGAACTAATCACCATCAACATAGATCGATTTTCATGATTCTCTGAACTCTTTTCAACGATTGATGTGATCTGTCGTGCGACGGCAATGTAATGTTGCAGTGGTTTTTGACGTAAAGTGTCTTTTAACAACATGCAGTCGAATCAACCTACGCATTGCGGACACCTGGTAGTTCTAGGGCTAGTTCTTCTACCAATTGTGTGGGTGGGCCTGGTACGAAATATATGTAGATGTCTGTTATATAGAGGTTGGTTATAATCGTCTCTTTGATGATCCAAGCCATGTCCACCATAAAAGGTTCCCGTTAATCGATATTCCACTGTGCATTAACAAAATAAATCAAATGCAATACAGTATTTAAAAGGTTTCGGGTACTAATGCAAAATAACTGCTTCAAAATTTTTCAAAATTCATATAAATGCTCTCTTTTCCAGTTCTCCCAAGAATAGAAACTTCCTTTGGCCTAGTTGAGAATAAAACTGAATCAACACAAGCATATCATTTAGAGTGTCTGATTGAAGCCAATCCAGCACCTGTTATTCAATGGCTAAAAGATTCAAAACCTATTCAAAATGGTAGGATCACAAATACTGTTCTCAGATCGAGTAACGCAAGAACATACGTAAAAAGCAGACTAGAATTCCAAGGTGGAATAGAAAGAGCACACCAGGGAACTTACCAATGCAATGCATCAAACATCATCGGTATGAATATGAGAAGTGTACTCATCAATGTGTGGTGTAAGTTCTTTTGTTGTTACATTTGCTTCAGCTTTTGCTCTGGCTGTCGGAATTGCCGCCTTGCCTTCTGTTAGACCGGTCTTAACAGATAATCAAGAAAAAAAACCTTTCTAAAACCTTCATAAGGATCCATGCTGTCCTTAACATTAACAGTTATTCATAAAGCTCCAACAGCACCCAGTAGTTCCAGTTTTTGCACCAAACTGTCAAATTCATAAGTCAAACTTCCCAAAACACTAACAAGTCATCTCCCAATGCACAACAAAAAAAGCCTATATATTCCCTCATTGGTACAGTCTTCCAATTTCTGTCTGCAACTCTTGGTATTTTCCACTTTTCCTATTCTTTTTCATACCTTCTCCTATAAGATTATACAACTCTTTCTCTTATCAATTATAACAATGCCTGGCCTCCTTGTGACACTCATTCTGCAAGTCAATACTCTTATCAATGCGGTGTTTGTGTTTTACACAAATGATTCTGATCGCCTTTTCCTGCGCAGCATACATCGCCTGTGTCTCAGCCTCAAAATCACTTCTGACAAACCAACCCCATGTATTCTCTACCTCTAACTTCTCTGGCATATAAGAAGATATCAGGAGATGCATTAGAAAAGCAGAAAACACCAACGTAAAAAAAAACTAGTTAAGCCACATCCTAAAGGGATTAAATATATAGGAATGGGATTAATATGAATAATGACAATGTTTTGCAGATGGACCTGTATTTATATCAAATTCAACTGGACAAACCAACACATTGAAATCACAAAATGTTACATTTGAGTGTATAGCAGAAGGTCATTCCGCACCAGTGCTGCAATGGTATAAAGCAAATGAGACACTTGCTGCGACAAGAGCTTCGGTAATCACCTCGACAAAAACGCGCACTGTAGTACAAAGCACTCTCACGATAAACAACGCCATGAAGAGCGATACTGGCGAATACAGATGCAAAGCAACGAACATTGCCGGTAATAGGAACCAAATATTCAAACTCAATGTCCAATGTAAGTATGCGAAACTGTATGGGTAGGTAGAAAGGGGGTTAATAGTAAACAAATCCCCTTGAATTATAATTAGATACGTCACAATTCTATCCAATGTTCCATGTTACAGATAAACCACTGTTGCAAGTTACATCGTCTAATGTCACTGCCAATAAATCGGACACGATCGAATTAAGCTGCAAAACTGATGCCAATCCGCCGGTTAACAGATACAATTGGACAAAAGACGGACTTCCAATGGCGTTTACTGGATCGATAATGACTATTCAAACAGTACAGGTTGGTGATATCGTAGAACTCCATTATAATGAACTTTGTAGGGCACCTATGATTCGTTGTAATGTTGAAATGATCAGAGATGTATTTATTGGGGATGTGGGCGATGTAACACCCCAAATACTTCCAACTGGTGACAAAAAGTGGGCAAAATTCGAAAAAGTTCTCAAAACCAGAGGTTTCATTCATTACCCTAAGGGGCTTATCACATAGACATACCACCGTTCAATTATGCTCCTTCATTTATTTCTACAATTCATTCACAATGAGGCAAATCTATGTTGATGATAAACATCTCATTTAATACAGGAATCATCGTCTGGTGTTTATTCGTGTATGCCTATAAATGCGCTAGGTGCTGGGGAAAGTGTTACATATGACCTCTACGTTCAAGGTAAGTACGGGCAAAAAAAAAAATCAATTAATTATTTTCCAGCCCTCAACTGTTGGATAATAAACCTGTCTTTAAAATACTGCAAGAAAAAAGTATAAAATAACAGGTTTTGTGTGGGAGTACACGAAAATAGCTCGTGGCAAGAAACGTCTCAATTCGCTCTCCGAACAAGGGTCATATTTGAAAAAAATGAGCCCTCTTTTATTTAGGGGAAATGCAAAAGAAACCTGCTGTTCTTAGAGAGTTAAAGGCTGAGCAAACACTTGATGCCACCAATTAGACTCCGTATAATGAAGAAACTAAAGTTACTGTCAGGCAACAGTAAGGGTTGGCAACACGAGAAAGCACAGCCTTCTTGCAGCTCTAGAATGTATAAACATACTCAAAAACAACAAACATATTCCATATATGCCTTTTAAAATCATGGACCAGAGCCTCCAGTTAGATTTCTTAATATTGTCTCCACAAACAAACCATACAAAAAAGTGAGTAGGCTATTTTAGCACAAGATATTTTGAATCAGCGAGAAATCCTTCGACCGAAAGAATGAAATTGAGGAAACACGAATGCGGAAAACCTCTCTGAATTGGGACCAAAATAGATTCCAAAAATGAATCCTTCAAGCTTCATAAAAGGAACTCCAATGTTGCTGAACTTGACATGATCTGTGATGCCACGGGGGATCACTACGCTGCTAAAGAACAAGTAGGGGTAAAACCTTCAAACTAAGCTACTGGATATACCCTGGAACAAGAAAGACGGTACTATACATTATGGCTGACTACACAACTGTTCAAACCAAGAGTTCTGAGTCGACTAGCTAGAATCTTCGACCGCTTGAGGATCGCATGTGCAAGGAAAATACAAACAGTTTGTGGCCAACGGAGGGCAAAGAGTCAGGCCGCTGAAAGTGTGATGTATAGCACTGTGTCGCAACAGACACTGATCCTGCCACATCAGAAGTATAAGAGGAGAGCTGACCTGACAACAATGCGACTACAGGCCACCTGGCTGCAAAATAGAGAGAAGTGGCCATTAAACCCGTTATTTAGCCTACACTAGACGGCCGACGGCCAAGCAGAAGCCATACGCAAAGTCCTAGCAATAGCAATGGGAGCACGTGAAAAAGACCCGTATGATGAGCTTGTACAAGCCTAATCACTGAAGAAAACGCTGAAAATCTGCGCATGCATGCAACAATTGAAAGACAATGCATGAGAGCAAAAGAGTCTACAACAGTTCAGTTTGGTATTTCATTTCGTAAAAGTATGCAAAAAGTCAGTGTACTAGCAACGGTCACTTTGGTGGTGCTCAGCTCATTCCGGTCAAATCAAGTCCGGTGTCCGGTCAAAATTCAACACGCCCGGTCAAAGTGGACTGTATCCTAGAGGATCACCGTGGATCATGCAGTTTTCACAAGTGGAAACGGTTTATGGAGAAAGCTTCTATCCGTCTGATTATTTTGACGAACTGTCAGCCAGCTCATAGAAAAGGAAGAATTTCTCTCTATAATAATGGACATAACATTCAAAGAAAGAAAGAAAAAAATCCAGAAAGTTGACAGATCTACACTGTCACACGATCAACCAATAAATCAAGTTCTTGGTTGTAACAAGAACGTCATTGGTGCCAATTTACAGTGCAAAACAATCAAACATTGGCATTGCGATGTACGTAAAATTTATTCAATGGCAAACGGGATGCATTTGTGCAACTAACAATTGCATCTACAGATGGAAAAGAACTGTTGGCTTAAGTTTTCGCAGCAGGAACCAATACTATGTTGGCTGTTATTCATGCCACAGTGATGGATAACACAGAATGGATTGAAGACGCGCTTTGCAAAGTTCCAGCCATATCCATAAGATTTGATGGCAAAAGAAAGACAATCGTTGGGGTGTTATCCATTTGTAATATTCGTACTGTAAATCGGGCTCTGCATTGCGTAGCGTAGCGTTTCACGCAATCGCCACAAAAAATGATCCTCGGCAGGGCGCAGGTGCTGGGCTCAAAACTCTGTGTAAAAGTATTCTCAATTTACAGCAGGTGAAAAGCAGTGTTGCAGTGCTGCAATCAGATCATCCAATTAGTGTCTGTTTTCTGCAGATAATGATTCGAGCTGTTGGGCCTTGAAGAAAGGCTGGTAGTTTAAAAAACTGAGTATCTTCATCCCACTCGTTCGCGGCAGAACAACCCTTGAAGTGGCGAAACCATGTGCCAAAATCGCCATCGGCAAATTTCTCTGGCATGATCACCGAAGGCATACCTGTGCTCCTGCCACCGAGTTGTAATTGTTCACAAGTCCGGCATGAATCGCATAGAAATACACCACAACTTGTTCGTTCTACTTCTAATCAGCAACTAAATCAACTTGTTTTTAGCCCGAAAATATGAATGCATTGATGGTAATTTGCAGGATGAATTTTGAATGACCACAGCGTTAAAGATGATCCAGGCCTCAATCCAAACTTCAAAGAACGTAATAAGGAAACCTGCCAGAGTTTCCATCCACGTGGGAGCTAGAGCTTGATAACAGAATGGCCTAAAAATTGGTGAACTACGAATTGCGCTTGCTGCTGATACGGGTGGGGCAGAATTATAGACCCTGAAGAAAGCAAAGGCTGCCTGGCCTCCCTGTTGCTCAGAGGAGGAAAAATGTCTGGGCTTATGTTATTTGTACCATATTATTGTCGGCCGAGCAGCAACCATTCTCCGCAGTGCATCTTGAATGCTCAAGAGCGAGTTCTCCAGGGAATCTAGATGAACGTTAGTGAGCAATAGTGACCTGATAAGTTTTTGTTGTCATCATTAATAAACGGTCAGAATGGGAATGAGGAACAAGCCGAATGAATCGAAGGGTTCTCTTTATAAAATCTATCCTCCAGTTAACATCTTCATACCATCTTCTAAACGGCTCCTCTGAAATGATAATTCCGCTCATTGCTAAAACGATCTCACAACAGACACATAAGAATCAAAAGAAACAGAAAAGCGCACGCTGAAGAAATTGCGCTTTTCTCGATTAGAAATTTGCGATTGATTGCAGATATAACTTTCTGCACTGCCACATGGCCCTAGGATCTAACCCTAACATAATGTTTAATGACACAAATGGTCAAGGTTACCTTAGATACCCCCAGCTCTCATAGCTTCGTTGATTACCTGTGTTGTTATTTCATGGCTTCGGCACAAACTGAGCATTGATCAAAGCTGAGGTTTAATCTCAAGCAGTATTTTTAATCAGTTATAGTTTGATGGCATGATAAAACAAAACCCTTTTCAGTTCCAGCCGTGATAACCCTCAAGCCAAAGTGCCAGAAAATTGGCGGCAATGCCAATGTGCTAAACTGCACGTGCGACGGGCATGGCATTCCCCGTCCTCGTATATTCTGGACGAAAAATGTGCAAGATGACGTCATTGCAAATGGAACATCATTCAAAGTAAACATCGAAGAGGGTAACGATGGAAGATATCATTGTCACGTGAAGAACAAGTTAGCAGAAGCAATAGAAACATATGATGTCTTCATATACAGTAAGTATCAGCAGGTACTATAATTCAATGGGCTTCGTGCTTCTAGCATAATTTCGTTGACCTTCCATTAAAATGCACCCAATAGACACCTCGGACACAATGGCACATTTGCCTGAGCCAACACAGTTTACAAACTATTGTAAACCAGTTCTTTAAAAATAGTGGCCTCCTCGAGGCATAAAATAACATTGCGGGTACAACATTTGTTTTACAAGGGTTGGCTTCTCAGGAACGTTTGAAGAAACAGGGAATTCGATTTTTCGAAGTTGATAAAGTTTGATTTAGTTGATAGAGTTCGAATAGTTGTAATTGAATAGAGCTGACTAAAGATCAAACAGAACAAGTGATTGTCTCACATATGCCCAGTAGTATACCTGGGATTATTGTAGCATATAGTCAATTCACCTTTTTGCATCGGAATCTTTTTAGGAAAACCAGTCGGCGATTGGACACAGTGGACGAGTTGCAATGTAACTTGTGGTAGTGGAAATCAGACGAGACATCGCACGTGTAACGCTCAGCCATGCACTGAAGCACTGCACGAGATAAGAGAATGCAACGGGTCATGCATCAGCATTCAGGGAACATTTAATAACATCAGCAATGCAAAACAAGGTAATTATATGTTAGAATCCTTATACAATGAACAGTAAATGGAATCAAACAATCACACAACTGCATCGGAGTGGCGGGGGGGGGGTTAAATAAAGGCTAAGCGCTATTATAACGCAGGGTAAGGAACAAAGAAAAGTTCGTTTCAATGAGATAAGATATTTAATGGGCGGGAGGCTCCATATATCAAACTCCACTGTAATCCACTGCAATTCTTGAATGCAATCTATTTCAAATATACCTTGTCATAATACCATATTATGATCGATTATATACTCTTATTTATCTAATTACACCCCCAACAAATTGAAATTAATAACAGCCCCCACCCTAACGCATCTTTGAAGTTGTAAAAAAACAACCTGGGCGTTTATTGTTAATCTATTTACTTGATACAAATAGTACAATATAGACTCGTTGATATTCATGTTTCTCTCACAGATACCTGGGCCATTGTTTTATATGTACTGATTCCAGTTTTGTTGCTGTTATGCATTGTCTTATTTGTGTGGCTATCTAATACGAGAGGTTGCAGGTAAGATGATGCTAGTCATTATCCTGAATTTGTCTCATTAGCTTCGGTATGAAAATCTATACACGTTTTCTTGATAAAAACGTTTTATTCAGCCCAGTACTCAAAACTTCTTAACTCTTTCCCCATGTCAGTAATAGCACATTTTTAATGCTTTCTAAGGGAAAATTCTTACCAGCCCTTTTAACAGCTTTAATAGTCATATCGTGCACTGTTTTGTAAACCCAAACTTTATCGTCCAAGCAAAACAATTTACTTGGTGTTTCTTTGTTCAACATTTAGAAAAGAAGAGAAGGAATTCATAGTTCCCTTGAATAACAACTTATCAAAGCCTCCATCTGTAAGAAGCATGCCAATTGGAAGAAATATTTATCTACCTGATGGGAATTTTGGAATTCTCAACTCTGCCTATTGCCCGGAAGAAAATGATGCCTTCCCAATGTCTGAGGCAAATGCTTCATCGTCAAGGCAGTTTGACACAATTGAAGTTGAAATGCAGTTTGGAAATGAAGAAAACAATTCATCTTCTACAGATCCACATATCTTTGATCAACCTGATGCTACTAGTGACATCACATCAACAGATTCACAGAATGGAACACGGAATGGCCAGTCCAATCTGTCATTTTATGATACTGCCTACACTCACTTGTAAGGATGTGCATTTTACTTCCATAGCTCACAGGTCGTCAAAGATTTTAAAATTTGTTATAGGTGAGTTCTTTTTCAAACGAAAGCATTGTTAATAGACTACACATAAGAGATCACACCAAATAAAACTTTCATATAATGATAAGCATTGCACCAAATAAAACAACTGCTCTATTAAATTGTCTCATATTGAAAATTACCCTCAGTTTCGTAAACAATCAACATGAAGAATTGTTTCTTGGTATATCAAGGTTTTTGTCAAAAGTTATAGAGCTGCTTGAAAATAATTTATATGAAATTCCATGAATATTAAGAACAAGACTTAATTATGGAATGAATTATAATATAATCAAATAAATGGAATTTCATAAACATGTAAAACATATTGTTTATAACACTTTACTTAAAGTCTTTAGAAATACAATATAATATGATATTTATAACACTTAACTTGAAGTTTTTAGAATATTATATATTTGGCTATAATTATATCTTAATCATATAGATGCATAATTTTATGAACAAGAACCAACCAAGTTAACTTTATAACTTTTACACCAACACCAAGACGACAAATTAAATCAATTAATGCTGAATGTCAATGCACAAGAAAGTTTATAGTTCTGCAAAGTTTTAAGAATATATTACCTTGTATATCGACATATCCTATTGCTTACTTATTGGTGTGAGCCTTTCTTGGGCACGTTGCTAAACCAAAGTTACATTTTGTATGGACAGTGTCATTCATAACAGTGGCCAAACAAAACACGTGCAAAGTGCGGACCTTTGTTTTTGTCGGGTTTTCAAACAGGCCCAAATTCGAAAGCTTTTTCAAGGTGTTACAGATGCTCTATTACTTTACAAATTACGTAGATTAATCATAGTGCAAGCAACATAAAATTTCACAAATTAACATACTCACTGTCAACGCAGCTTGCTTTGAGGTTGGTGCAAATCAGTTTGATTTGATTTGAAACTTCTTCTCGTGGATGTTCTAATTTTATGTTCGATGTCCTTTCTTCACAAAATACGCGAAGAGCAATGCATTACAATACAAGCGCATGCGCATTGCCCTCCCCATTCCTTATCCCTCCCTCCTCTTCTAACTTCCACTGTGCAGGAATGAAAGCGGATAAAGACCATGCCCAACCACACCTTTTTGGCCGGATGGGCGGAATGGAATATATTCTACAAATGAAGTAATGTTGTATGCAGGGGTAACAAATTCGGAGTGTCGTAATAAAAACTGCTTTCTACAAACCAAAATAAACAACAACCAACATCATACTTAGTCTTGCTCATATTGTCACCCATATTATCAAATAAATTCGCTCTACTTCAATATAAATTATGTAACATATTAAAAGCAAAACACTATAAGATAAATCTTAAGAACGCACACATAGTTGCCCTTCATTACAAGGCTATCTAGCCAACGTGCAGAATTTTTGGCTAATATCCAAAACAGTTTCATTAATGTAGTAATAGAAAATAGCTTCTTTAAAGCTAATTGGTAAACTTTCTTTTTAAACTTGTAAAATTTCATCAAACTTCGACTTAACTTGGTAACTATCTCTCTTGGTATCCCCTAATCTTCGTTAAATAATTACAAACGGCAGTATTCGTTCCAATAAATGAAACAACATTTTAAAAAAGAGAAAGATAGCTAATATCAACTAAGGTGCATGCAAAATTCCAAAAAAAAGAATGAATGAAAATTCTTGCTAAATTATGCACGCGACATTTTCGCACTTGCAAAATTTAAATTTCACAATAGCAACATATCATACAACAGATATTTCCAGGGGGTGGGTGCAGTAATTTTGCTCCAATTTTAACAAATCGTTCCAAAGGTACATTTGATTCCAAATTTTTACAAGTAGAAATAATTTTTGCCACATAATTACAGCCTCGCAATATAAGAAGCCTATTAGTAAGATACAAGGTAGATTTAACCAAGGTATTCTGTACTTTGTACTATCGTATGAAGAAGATTCAATGACAATATTTCGTTTTTGAGATGATACTATTGAGAATGCTCCACTCGCAGCAACCCTGACTCTGAGTTGGCAGTGAAGTAGGATGTCGCTATTTACAAATTGTGAAACATTCTGCTATAAATAAGACATTTGGTTGGAAAGCTCGTAGAACAACACGTAGCCTTCTTCACTCACGACTCTTCCTGGGGACAACTTCATGACACTGAAACATGAAAAAATATGCTTCAAGACACGATATCAACACCATCCTAATCAAACTCAGCGTGGCAAAAACATCAAACTAGATTCTAGGACCTGTAATTCTTTCAGTCTGGCCTATTCAAATGTGTCGCAATAAGAAATATACACGCTGAATAGATTGCATTCCTGCGTTATAATTTACTCCAGAGAGAGGGTATTGACTATATCTCATGATGGCGAACACACGACTCTCCAAGAACAAAGCATAAAAAATGGCATACAGTAGTCTGGATATTAGGTTTCACTACATAGTTGTAGCAATACAACAGTAAGCGCAAAGGGTCAAGCAATAAGCTGCCACAGCCGTGTTAAGATACGATCTTGGGTTTCGCAGTACCAATGTCTGACAAACGAGGCTTCGGGGGAACAAGGAAATTTAATGGACTGTTGTGGAATGGCAAGGATAATTGATTCAGCACAATTACCAACCTCGTATCACTATAGTATATCCACTCATTAGTATCAGGGTGTTTGCAATGAGCTGTGTAATGCCCACTGTACGTTCCACCAGAATGATTAGATACGCCATATAAATGATACAAAGCCTCTGACTTTTTTACTAGAACAAGAAGGAAATTGCTTAAGACGCTTCTGGGGCAATCTCATAAAGGTTCACAGTAAAATCGATTGAGCAATGACCCATGAAGCATAACAATGTTCATGATTACATGAAAGCATTGGGAATATTCATGTTTCTCCATACAATTTATTTTAATGTGAAAGCTTGTTTATTGTCGGATAATTGTGCAACACGCTAACAAAAAGATTGAAGCTCGTCATCTGATCATCTGAAGGTCAATACGGGGTCCATAATAGGAGCTGTTGTAGGGTTGTAAAGTTTTTTAATTATCTAAAAAATCGAGGGAAACATATTCTGCTAGGTGTCCAAAACACTTACCAGAATTGTGCGCAGAATAACTTGCAAGATTCAGTTGCAGCGGAAAATCGACAAGGGTATCCAGCTTTGTGCGATATCGAAAGCCAGAGAAGCGCTTTAGATCTTCAAGACAAGGTCAGGGAAATACACAGACAAAAGCGTAAAACGTATAGAAAATTTGCAAAGTTGCACTTTGAATGATCAGAAATAGCGGATTTAAATGGAAAAAGATACGAATAACGAGAATTTGAGGAAATCTTTCAATGGTGAAGCGTTTGAAACACTTCTGACGTTTCTTGCACCTCTCGCATGTCTGTAAATCAAGCAATAAAGTACAAAAATAAGCACCATAATAAAGCATAGTGCAGTATAGTATAGTGCAGTACATTTTAGTATAGTATATTATAGTATAGTATAGTATAGCATAGTATAGTATAGTATAACATAGCATAGTATAGCATAGTATAGCATAGTATAGCATATTATAGCATAGTATAGCATAGTATAGCATAGCATAGTATAGTATAGCATAGCATAGTATAGTATAGCATAGCATATAATATAAGCATAGTATGATAACGAGAGTGTATTGCAGCGTAATATAGAAAAGTATAATGTGGAATAATAAAGGAGAGCATATCTGTTATATACAAGAGTTGCTGTCACAATGAATGCAATATAGAAAATTGCATTGTTGAATAGAATATAAAATAGTTTTGCAGAAGCACATTGATATTCAAGGTGCCAAATACAACTTATATACTCACAGGTTTTTCGTCTCCATCTAAAATCTCTTCTTGAGTAAATTTCTTGAAACAGTCGTACAATGAAACCTTTCCAGATACCAGGGATGTTCTAGAGCGCTGAAATGCGAGACAATGCAAACTATTAGAACGAAAATAACGCATTGCCAATCACATGCAATAAAAGCAGTGAACAGAAAAATACTATTATCCAACTAAGATTTCGTTTTTGCAAATAAGCCCCCGGGGGCTTATTTGAGGATTTACGGTAAGTTTGTTTAATGGCTGTTTAGCGCTTTCTATTGTTCTGTTCTTACAGTAGTTTGTTATTTTCGATTGTTTGCTGATATTTTATTTCTTGAGTTTTGTTGAATCTTATTTTTGGCCTAATCTCAGCCTGGTGTTTCTTATAAAGGTTGTTTTTATAACAAAAACGTGTACGCACTCAAAGATACGCAATCTGAGGATATCGCTGATAGATGAAAATATTGTCACTTACTGAGGGTATAGGTAAAGAAAGATCCCAAAAAGGATCAAATGTCAATGAACGATAATCGCACTCTGCACAAGTCAGGGTACTTTTCAACTGCCCAACGAAAAGGTCTGTAAAAGAAAATATGTTATAAGCCAATGAAAAATTACCTTAGATGGAAGTAAGTAAGTATACCAATATTTATACTGGATAGCCACTTCAACTATGATAGCTGTTATCAATGTAGGTCCAGTTGGTATAGACCCTTACCCCCAGAAATTCTGGGTACTCATATAGAAAATAAAGAATATAGAAAGCAAAGAGAGAAACACTTAAATTAGCAAAAGACTAAGAAATTAAAGACCTTAAAAGCTAGACGTAGACCATTCGATGAAACGATGATAAATTAACAATAATAGTAATGAAACAGAAAAAAAGCATTAAAATAGCTGTGAGATTCAGCACTTACCACTGATGACACTTTTCTCTCGTTTTGCATACCATTGCCATGCACGCTTGGCCTGTTCTGCATCACTGAACAAGAGGGAAAGGCAACTAAATTGATAGCCATTCAATAGAGATGACAAAAACCAATTAAACTTGCGGAAAGCCAATCACTCTAGCACAGGTTCATACATCCCTCTTCCACCCACCCTCCACAGTACAATCTTCACCATCGATGCAGCAAACCCCCTAAGAAACGAGGGCGGGAGAGGGAACTTCAGAGCAAAACAATAGGGAACAAAAGAGATTGGCGACTGGGCAGCGGGGACATGCCCCATTGCTCCTGCGCCACTGGATACAGCAAGCAAGGAAGAAAACAAGAACAACCGCGAAAAGACAATGTATAATCAAAGTGTGGCTGAAAACATACCCGAGCTTACTGTCACACTCGTATTCGTATTTGGCCTTCTGACGGATTATGTTCAGGTCATCATGTAGTCCTTCCAATAAAAACCGCAGAAACTCTTGTGAATCCTGTTGACTGTGAAAATTGCAATAAGGGTATAAATGATGTCGTGCATCAGGTATAAAGAGCTACCTCTGAACTGTGAGGTCTGGTCTTTATTGCTGGTAAATAGCTTTATGCAGAAAACCTCAGAGTACCATACTAGTTTTTACAGATACACAAGAAACCAAATCATAGAAAATAATAAAGAAACTGTTTAATAATTAAGGAGTTTCCATTCTTAAAAAGGAATTCACTGACTTTAGTTCGTGCACGGCATGGTCTTAGTAAATATCTATAGTTTTGTTAACTTTTGTTTGAAAATTATTGTAACTTTCGATTTTGATCTGCGCCTGTGGCATAGCTCAGAAACATTCAGGTAAAAATAGCAACCCACTAAAAAACTTTTACAGCTAAAGCGTCAACATTGTGGTGTGAAATTAAGAAACTTCTTTTACTAAGTGCTGATCCAAATCTCTTAGAAAAGGACGCGTAAAATGACCTAGGCGGTCAATATGCCGAATTGAACTATGCGCTGGTGTTACCGGCTATAAAAAAAAGACTCTAAAAGGCTAACAGAAGCCAGGAGTTCACCGCATTGGTTAAAGACAGAAGATTACTTAATACTAATCTAAAGTTTACCTGAATCCAGTGAATCTAGGTGCATATCTTTGAACCTGTGATTTCAGATTATTGGGAGACACTATGTGGCCCGTTTTATTTGTCATCCACATCTCTTTGACAACCGATGAAAAAGCTGTAGAAAAATTGGTGATAAGTTATTCACGGTAATAATAGCAGGTTAAAGCAAATTTAGTTAAACCTCGGAGAAAGCCATCCAAGTTGGACTCGGAACAGAACAAGCGAACTCAAACCCGTATAATCCAATCATTAATATTAATGTTTCGTAATTTTCAAACATCCCTTTCGTCTGATGTTTCTTGCCTTCAAGGCAATGACGTAGATAGGAAATTTTATAGGTTGGGCGAGAAATTCACATTTTCCGACAAAAATTTCATAAGCATTTTTTTTCTTCAAAACTATGAATATAAGATAAGGAAATTAGCTAGGACTGAACGTAAACAGAAGATATTTATTTCCCGACAAGATCAGCAATTTTCCGACAAAACGGCAGTTTGGCTCTACAGGGGAGTTTTCGCCCCCTGACCCCCCTCTAACTACGCCACTGAAGGCAAGGCCATTGTGCATGATTCGAATTTGATCCAAAACCAAAACTCGTCGTTAGCAGAAATAAATTATTCCCTTCGGTGTTTCGACGTACGTTAACATCAAGATGCAAATACGAACATTGACCAAACAAAGGTTCGTCTAATAATTCATAACAAAAGATGGGCGTTAGTGTGATAAACACAATTACCTTTTGCCAGCCTGCCTTTCATTGGTGCTGTCGTCTCGTTAAGATCTTCTATAAAATAGTCTCTACAAAATATCTGTCGAAGTCTCCTTGTATTTCTAAGGCACTGTATAATTGAGTTCATGAAACACTAAAAGAAAAAAGCAAAAAAAACACTGCGTTAAAATGTTCCCACAGTGCTGAAGTGCTGTCTACAGTCATCTGCATACATAGATATTAATTTACAATGCCATGTTATGCACCTTGTTGAAGAATGTCCAAGTTGCAAAATATTGCAATATTGGAATTGTGATTTCAATTCTAATGCCCACTTTTATTAACATGCAATTTGGCAATTCTTAAAACAGATTTGTTAAATGTTGCATATGTCTCAATGTTAAAAAGATAATAATTCCGTTACTGAGCTGCAATAAGCAAACAACACATTTCATACATCAGCATTACTATATTTAATGCAATTAGCATGCTCATTAAAACAAATGCAAAAAATTGATTGGTGCTTACCGTATTGCCAAGATTTCTGAGGCCAACAAGACCATCTCCATGGTATCCAGAAGGCAGTCCGCTTGACTGCAATGATGACTATAAAACAGAATAAAAAAATCATCATCATAACACTACAGCAACAACAACAACATCTATAACACTAATAATGCAATACCCACATACAACAGCACTGTGTGCTATATATTTAAACCTAACATTACTATCAGATACAGTGGACGTTCAAAACAAAGTCCCATAGAAAGTAACACAAGCAGCTCCATCCTAGAGTAAACTGCTTGGTATAAAAAAATAAGCATCTAATATTTTGCATTGCTCTGTGATGAAAGTTACTCTCCCGTTAACAAAATCCCCAGCTAATGAAATAATTGCGGCTGCTTGAAAAGTTACTTATATGCCAGAATTCCACCGTGATAATTTTACAGAATTAACAATAGCATGAGCTAGTGTCATTATCAGGGATAGAAAATATTGATATGAGTTACCTCATGCCTGGTGATACCAGGTGAAGAACTGCTTGATTCGCTGCTCGTAGCACTGTTTGATTCATATGCAGAGTCAGATAGCTTTCTTGATCGTGATGTTGAAGCAGGTTCTTTACAAACTATTGGGGTATTGCCCTGAGAACTTTGTTGACGCTTGTTATCTTGACTAATAGAAAGTTTCTCTTTCTTTAGCACATCATCCTTGGCAATATTCAGTTTGTTCTTCATGGATACTACCTTGCGTGTTGTTGAGATGGGAATTTCAACCTTTAATTTGTCACTGTGTTGAACACTGACTCCCTTTTGTCCATGCCTGTTAAACGTACCAGTAACAGTGCGCCTATTCTGTGATGAGTCCGTACTAAGCTTACTCAATTTATCGAGAAGTGCTCTCTCATCAGGCAATTGTCTGGTATTATTCAGATTATCACATGATGGAGATCTGGATATTTTAAAAGACTTTTTTGCCTTTTTTAAGTCCACATCTGTGAGCATCCTATTTGCAGATGGCTTTTGATCCTGTCCATTCTCAACTGCTCGTACATCGTTCATTGATCTGGACTTTTCCCTACCCAGTGCTTTCAATGGTAGGGGAGACTTGTGTTGCCTCACTGGACTAGGAGTGGTATTCTGTGCAAAGTCGTGACTTGCTTTCATTGGACCTTTTACAGGTGTTGTTTTCATCTCTGTCTTCCTCCTATTAATCTTAAGGGTGCTATTCTTTGGCAATAATGGTCCAGGCCCATGTGGCAATGGTCGTGGTATCTGTGGTGAGCTATTACTGAAAGATTGTTGTCCATATCTGAAATTTCTTGAACTATTCAGTGCACCTTCAGACAATGAAGAGCCTCTACTACGAAAATGCATTCCAGTTGTTTCCTTGTCTTGTGGTTGGTGGTGCCGGGTAGATGCTCCGATTCCCATGGTTGATGATAATGATGTACTATGCTTGTCCAGTGCTATACTCTTTCCATAGTTAGAGCTCAATGTATTGTAATTTCTGTCCTTAGATTGACTGAAGTCAGATCTCATCAACAAAGTAGCAGATGACAGTGGGCTTTTGGCGTTGTATTCGTTGTGATACAAATTATTTGGCCTGGTTACATTATTGGGAATCCTGAGTGACATAGCCTGCCAGTCACATATTAAGCTTCTCAAAGCTTACCAACAAAGTAAATCTACAAAATCTTTTCTGACCTTTCAGCTACGGGTATTTATATCCAGTATTAAGAAATTTAGAACCTACAATAAAATAATAATAGAAGCTGCAGCATAATAATAACCTTGGAAAAGCCTCTGTTGTAATATAAAAACTACTTGAACTAATAGACATTCAATTTATAACTTACCAATACAACAATGCAAGTTCTCAGCTTAATTCCGACCTTGAACAAAGTAAAAAGCTCTCAGGCGCGTACACTGATATAAAAATAGTAACGTTTAGCCCTTAAAGACTAACTCTTCTCTATAATCTAGATCATTGAGCCATTTTACCATCTCATCTAGAAGAAAAGAAGTATAAATTCGGGTCGGCCTATTGTAAGGCCAAAGCTGTCATAATTAGATTTAATCCAGCAAATGACGTGTTCAGATGAAAAGTGCAAATGGTGTACACGATGAAAATCGATATCTTATAGCAGACAGTAGTACACTACTATTTTTCACAATACTTGTTTTCTTGAACTCAATCGTAAACAAATAAGCAAACACCGGCGGCCATTTTTATTCGTTTCTATGCGCATTCGTTGTTGCCATCAAAATGCGTTCGCATTGCATTGTTTTGTTTCTATTTTTCGGTTTTCGCATTTTGTTTGTTGCGGCGGTGTACAGGAAATACGGTGGAGCATTTCTGCTGATATGACATAACAAGATATCATTGTGACGTACTCATGAAAAAAAGAACGGAAAATTGCTGGTTATGAAGCACCTTCCTTCCCTTTGTGCATATTGTGATGCCCTTTACACACACGATACTAGGTGCTGCTACTCTGGTAACAACCTGACATGACAGTGTTACTTTTATTTATATTTATTTATTTTGATTCGCGTGCAAACACTTGATAGCAAAACAATCCATAGGCACAATAAAATAGATACATAAATCAGCCAGTAACTTGTAAAAATACATATGCCATTAATTTAACTACCACACCGCCTCATGCAGAACAATTTATCCAGCCAAACGTATCAAATCTAAAAGCACCTCTATAACATTATCTTTCCTCGTTATTCTCACTTGGGAATCAGGCCTTGGCTTTTCAAAGCATCTATTAAAGCGTCAACATTTTCTACTTTAATTCCAGCCTCCCTAACTGGTGGATCTTCAACACTAAGAGTTTCAAAATGAGGCTTTATGTCAACTCCAAGATCGTCAGGCTTCTTCTTTGCTATCTTCTTCTTCTTTGCTTTCTAAAGAAGAAAATCATTGCCTATTCAGTAAAAGTTACCAAACCACTTCCACCCCTGGACTGCTTCAAAAGCATTCTGAGGGTTAAAGTGTGCAATTTAATCTGCCTAACCAGCTGCCGATATAACGGCATACACGCACTTTTTATAACGGAATTCTTTAAAAGCAAGGTAGTATAGCCGGGTAGGCAAAATCTAGGGACTCCTTAGTATTGGATAGGAGACTGCTAAGGAATTTGTAAAATTAAATCTACGGGTAGTTTATTGGTTTGGCTTCTTGGTTCAATGTCAAACCTCTAAAGCAAAATTAGGCTTTGGTTGCGGTTCTGATGACTACACATCTCAGGGGCGGATCCAGGAAAAAAATTGAGGGGTGCTCAAGAAATTTTTGGGGCGTAACTTTTGTGAACCACGCCCATTTTTAGTAGAACGTCGCTAACAAAGAACGATTAAAATGTTTCGTTTTATTGTGAAATGAATATGAAAATAAAGTCATTAAGATTGTAAAAAAATTTCAAAAATATTTTCTAGCAAAACAAACTGCTGGAAAGCAAACAAACAAGTTTATATGATAATAAATTGATAACTCAGGGTTTACTCAGAATGTTCTGTGACTAAAATGCTAAGAAGTTTCATTCTTCTTGGGTGCTTGTTTGCAAATCGGTCATTAATAGTTTGTGGTTCTAGGTCAATTTCTCTGTGGACATGCAACATTGCAAGTCCATTCAGCCTATTCTCAACCATGGATAGGATCAATAGACTTGCATTCATTATTCAACTGAGGGTTAACATGCCAATTGAACAGCATCTCATATATGACTCAAAAAGAGCTATCAACAATGGGATAGTAGCATTCATTTAGTCTGCCAAGAACACTTGAAATTGCAGAAGCAGAAGTACTAATGAATGATGAAAAACTAATTATTTGCAACATTTGCAGCTTCTGACAATACAGCTGGAACTCTATCATTTTTTGAAAATTATTTGTATGCCTCATTAGAGATGTATAAAGAAAAAATTTTATTCTCATCAACAATTTGAATATCTCTGATATGGCCATAAAGAAGAGGGTGGTCAGCATAGCATAACATAGCATAGCATAACAGCTCCATACATGTCAAACATTGAAGATAAACAGACAAATTTTCGTCCCCAATCAATGAAATGGATGAAGCAGCACTAAAAAGAATCTGTTTGGTTTTAGAGCACACATATAATATATCTGTGTAAATCTGAAATCCTGAACTTGCTTAGGTTAGGATGTTAAGAAAGAGGTGGTCAATTCAATTTTATGAGCCATTTAGCCAGCAACAAAAAACATATATAGACCAATTTATATCATGCTCAGTCACAATTGATAAATTCAATATTTACACAATAGGTTGAAGATTTCCAGCTCTATTTTTTTCACAAGTTGGAAACTGTAACCTTGCTGCTTCTTCGGGCCTAGGCAAACCCAAACGCAAGCTCACTCTTTGCCTTTTTGATTTTCACATTACAAGCTTCCTTGTCTTGATTTTCAAAATAATCCGAAACAAAGCGCAGACACGCTTCCTTAAAATTGCATAAAATTTTCTGTTTGTCATGATAATCAGGTTTTTCATCCAAAATGACTTCACGGATTTTGCGAAGCGCAACAGCCATTTTGGATGAATAGAATGAAAGTTGCTTGAGCAACTCCTGGTCAGTACAGTACTCTGCCACTCTTCACGAGACTTTGATCATTTGAGCAACCCTTATACGATGATTTGATTGGTCTGCGAACTATTTTTGAAAAAGAGTTGCTCCCGCTCCATTTGAGCAACCCTCATACTATGTTTTGATTGGCCTGCGAACTATTTTTGAAATAAAGAGTTGCTCCCGCTCAATTTGAGCAACTTTTCCTTCACAACAATGATTGGCCAGCAACCTATTTTTCCTCATGACAAACACCGGGCTAATATGCAGACCAAATTAGCTGGAATCGGCATAAAACGAAAGGAAAAGTTGTCAAGACAGAATCGCAATCTGAGCAACTCAAAAATAGATTTTACAATAATCCCAATCATACTCAAGATGCTTATAATATTAGATAGGACTTTGGGGAAAATTTTCTATACGTATTTTAAGTTTTGTCTTAAAAATTTGAGGGGTGCTCAAGCAACCTCCGCACCCCTCTGGATCCGCCACTGCATCTATTGACAGGATAAGTTAACAGGATAGAAACCATCCATATTTGAATTTCAGAAACTGCAATTGGACACAAAAGTCCTGGGACATTTTTGTAAGTTTTGCACGCACCCACCATCACCCTACTCACAGATTTATAAAATATCAACAAAATTCCTTCTGAGCGATGATCACAGGGATCTGCTTGAGAGAAAAACATTGTTTTAACGGGAGCGGGCGGGGTAAATAAGTGTCCAAAGGACCTTTGTACACTATTGTATGTACTTTTATAAAATCTGTTTTGCTTTATTACACGTAGCTGATTACTTTGCCTCTTCTGACATCTTTACAACCCTATATTTATTTGTTCCTACTTTTATTTGAACGAAGCAGGAAGAAAAAGTTAAGAAATTGCTAAGGAATTTTGAGTACTCGAATTTGGCTGCGAGTTCAGGTATGTTTACTACTGACCGTTAGCCAAACCTCCTTATAAAAAATTCGTGTACCTCATGGTTGCTTTTACGATATCAAAATTATGTTAAATCAAATTTAGATTCCATATAAAACCTACAATTACATCATAAATAGAATACATTACATTACCATGATATTCGGCAAAGTTGCATATCGTGGCTCATTCAATCTAAAGGGATATAGAAGTCACATTACATTTCGATTCAAAAACCTGTACTGGAGACTGGTGGCAAATTTGAGAAATTTGAAACCATATAAAGCTCCATTCCCCTTTTCCATCAGCAATGACAATTGTCTTACCTTAAATCTGCACTAATAACACATGGAAGCTTAACATTGATCGTTTCCAGGCCACCGTCAATTTCACGAGTCACACGCAACTTTTCGGCATCTTTTTCAACTTTAGAAGCAAAAGTGGCCTGCAAAATACAATAAGAATTCCCAAGTCAAAATTTTAGAAACATTAAAACTCAGAGGAGAGTATTCAGTAAAGTTTTACTGCTAGCCTTTATTGCAAGCTGGTCAGAATTTTTGTACCAACATGATATAACTAAAATCTGTGTGGGGCAGTATAAAAAGTAATAAAGAGCATTTTTTAAACTAGCATGTTTACAAATTTATCTTTTTCAGTGATGTTATCATGTTTGCTCATCTTAATCAATAGCAATGTTGTATGGGCTTTTGGAGTGATTTGCAGTTACTGAAAGAGCTTGACTTCCTATCAGTTGTCTTTCAATCTTTGTAAGCTTTTTACAAAGTGAGAACAACTCCCAATGAGATAAATAGTGCACTTTTAAGATAAGCTCCCAGAAAAATACTGAATCGAAGGCTTGTTTAACCCCATTGGATGTTCATTAGTTTAGTTGTAAACAACAATTCAACATTAGGACAAGCTTTTAAAAATAATATTTACACTTCACACCAAGACCTCTATTAGAGGTCTTGGTATGAAGACCAATGCTCTTGGTATGAGAGGTCCCATGCTCACTGCCTGAAAGGTTGTGAGCATGGGAGGGCATGAGACAGGTTAAGACTAAAAGTAGAAACCAAAGATTTACAGGAATGAAGATATCCTTTTAACTTATTGGCAGTGGTCTGAGAAGCCTGACTTAATGTTCGGTGACCCTGTCTAGTATTTACCAGAGTCTAGGTTTGGGAAATAGAATTAAAAATACCTGAGGCCAATCAAGAACAGAGGCAAGTAGTTGAGCAGTTTGATTTGAATCATCATCAATAGCCTAAAAAAACAACAATGTAATAAGAATATCACATACATAATCAAAATGATCAATAACAGAAGCCAATAGTGAAGCATAAAACTACCATAATGCCTTGATTAAATGCCCCCCTTCTTTTAAATGCCCCTTCGAATAAAACCCACCTATTTTAAAATTTTTTACAATAAATGACTTTGAACTAGATATTTAGAGGTTTTTTAAATTATACTTCTGAAACCAGACATTTTTAGTTGTTACTCAGAGTTTCATGCTAAGTGGATCATCATTAGACGTTTATTAATAAACGCCCCCTCTTTTAAATGCCCCCTCAAATAGAAGCCCCCCTAAAGTATAAAAAAATCAAATAAATGCCCTGGGTGTTTAATCAACACATTACAGTATGCATGAAAACATTATCTAAATGTAGTTAGTATCATACAGATGTATTTTGAATGTAATGATAGAAGCATCAAAGTTCATAAGAATGTACAAATATTTTGCCTCATCAAATAATTAATGTTGTTTACATTAATATGTGGAGCTTTTAGCAAATCAAGCTAAAATGCAAAAGATTTTTGCACTATGCATGCATGTGAAAGATTTACCTGCTTTCCAACAAGAACTACATCTACATTTTCTTCTTCAACAACTTTGGCCATCAATTTTGCAACAGCTAAGGGCTGCAGTGTAGAATATTCTTTATCACTTAAAACTACATGCACTCCTCTGTCAGCCCCCATGGCCAATGCTGTTCTTAATGTTTCCTGCAAATATGTTTTCAAAAATAAGCTGAAATCAATTGAGTAATGATTTTCAAATGTAATACATGTCTAATTCACAACAATAAAAATGATAATGTTACTTCATTTGATACAACACCATCATGTTAGATAGATATCGCAATCACAAATTAACAAAATGCAAAATTAATTCAAACCTCGCTTTTTGCTGGTCCACAACTCAGTGCAATAACTTCACTGGCTACTTTTTTCTCCTTCATTCTTATTGCCTAGAAAATAAATACAAATTGTATTAAAGATATGGAAAACTAAGTTTGCGTTTTTATGTCTGCAAAGTGTGGCATTATTCAATCAGGTCCAGATGCACATTGTCCAATGGTAATTTTCCATTGTTCTGCCCTGTTCTGTTGGTCGATTATTGACTTGCATTAGTAAAAAATCAAAAATTTTTAAATAAGAGGGCAATTTCACCTCTTCGATAGCAATTTCATCAAATGGGTTCATACTGTGTTTCACGCCATCTGTGACAACTCCGGTTTTATCTGGCTTCACTCGAATCTAAATAAAACAATGTTACAAAAGATAAAAGGGCACCAAAAAACACTCCTGCATTTATTAAAAGAGGGTCTGTGTGTTTTTATGTTATATCCAAGGTACAAAATAATAGCTGGGTATATTAGCAGTCGAAGACCACTCAGGTATCAAGATACTTGATACCTGAGTGGCCTAAACTCCACCGAGGCAAAAATTTACATAAAATTGCAAACTATATAAAATACTCTGGCAAAAATCATATTAAACATTTCACCTTCACAGCATAATCTATAACTCTCTTACAGCCCACGAGAACACGTAATGGAGAAGCCATGATCTTGGTGGTGTTATCGGACAAATTGGGCAAGCTGGCTGGAGTTGCAAAGTTGATTGCTTGACTCTTGAGTCGAGAGAGAATCGAGATTGAGTCAGTCAGACGGACGAAGAAGGGCTGTCGTGTCGCTGCCTGCCCACAGTGCCCTGCTACCGAAGCGGCACTTGCCTGTAACGCATGCGATTTCTCCCTACCTTCATACCATGTCACATTTGAGCAGGGGCGGAAAGAAAGCAAAATTCATTGAGTTCAATGTTTTGGAAATAAAAATTAACTCAAAGGAACCTTTTGGATAAAAAATACAGTGGAATTCCGCTATAACGAACTCTGTAGGGACCGAGAAAATAGTTCGCAATAGCGGGCGTTCGTTGTACAATAGGGACATTTTTTTATGAAGAATTCCAAACACAAATGGGCCAGAATGTCTGTACAAATTCGTTATATCGAGGGTATTTGTGGTCAGGGGGGATCGGAAGATTGGTTCGCACTTTTTATTTAAAAGCAAACATATACTACTCTCAAGAGGAATCCAAGCGCACATATAAAGTGCGTGCAACTCGTTGAAATGTCCAGTTATACCAGTTCAAGCGTACTGACTGCATTATAAAAGCCAAACACTTGAATGACTTTCTTTTGTTTTGTGTGATGCTGTTTGAAGATTCAGCCAGACAGATTCACTGATTTCAGTTCTCGACAAAGTATTTGCGTCCTATAAGGTCCCGAAACATTAAATTCATATATATCCTATAGGAGCTAAGGGTCTAGGAACACTGTTCAAGTCATATATACTAAAGGGTCCGAAACAATGTATGATGTACAGTACATTACATTATATTTCTGAGTATGTGTAGATATAGTAAACAGAAGTATATAGCGGTAGATAGAATGTATATAATGTACATAAGTACGGCGAAGTACATTCTAGGATATATTTCTGAATAAGTCTGGATATAGTAAACAGAGGTATATAACAGTGGATAGAATGTATATATTGTATATAAGACGGTTGAAATACATTGTAGGATATATTTCTGAATATATGTAGATATAGTAAAAGACGTATATAACAGTAGATAGAAGGTCTATAGTGTATATAAGACGGTGGAAGTACATTCTAGGATATATTTCTGAAAATATGTAGAGATAGTAAACAGAGGTGTATAACAGTAGATAGAATGAATATAATGTATATAAGCATGGTGGAAGTACATTCTAGGATATATTTCTGAATAAGTGTAGATATAGTAAACAGATGAATATAGCGGTAGATAGAATGTATATATTGTATAGAAAACGGTTGAAATACATTGTAGGATATATTTTTGAATATATATAGATATAGTAAACAGACGTATATGATAATAGATAGAATGTATATAGTGTATATAAGACGGTGGAAGTACATTCTAGGATATATTTCTGAATAAGTGTAGATATAGTAAACAGACGTATATAGCAGTAGATAGAATGAATATGGTGTATATAAGCACGGTGGAAGTACATTCTAGGATATATTTCTGAATATATGTAGATATAGTAAACAGACGTATATGATAGTAGATAGAATGTATATAGTGTATATAAGCATGGTGGAAGTACATTCTAGGATATATTTCTGAATATATGTAGATATAGTAAACAGACGTATATGATAGTAGATAGAATGTATATAGTGTATATAAGCATGGTGGAAGTACACCCTAGGATATATTTCTTAACATGTGTAGATATAGTAAACAGACGTATATAACAGTAGATAGAATGTATATATTGTATATAAGACGGTTGAAATACATTGTAGGATATATTTCTGAATATATGTAGAGATAGTAAACAGAGGTGTATAACAGTAGATAGAACCTATAAAGTGTATATAAGGACGGTAGAAGTACAATGTAAGATATCTTTCTGAATACATGTAGATATAGTAAACAGAGGTGTATAACAGTATATAGAATGTATATAGTGTATATAAGCATGGTGGAAGTACATTCTAGGATATATTTCTGAATAAGTTACTATATGTACATATATTGAGAAAGGTATCCTACATTGTATTTCTACCGTGCTTTTATACACTTTATACATTCTATCTACCGCTATATACTTCTGTTTACTATATCTACACATACTCAGAAATATAATGTAATGTACTGTACATCATACATTGCTTCGGGACCCTTTAGGATATATATGACTTGAACAGTTTTCCTAGACCCTTAGCTCCTATAGGATATATATGAATTTAATGTTTCGGGACCTTATAGGACGCATACATCGGGGACTAACCTACTGCACAGATAATCTTTTGATTGCAACGAATTCCACTGACACGAGTAACAGTGAGCACTCGAAACCAAGAGCCAAAGCATCAAAGTGAGAAGCGAGTGTAAGTATTTTTAGTAACATGCTTTTGGAAAGTTTTTCGTGCTAATTTAAAATGTGAGCTCTCTATATCACAATTGATTAATGTTATCTCAAGAAATTGGGCGGTTAGCCTACCGGCCCGGATTGCTTGGGCAGAGAAGGCATTTACGTCGGTTATTCCGATTCCGAAACAATTCCGCCAGGTACACTTTAACCGGATGGTTAAACTGCGAAAATAAAGATGAAATAACTCAAAAAAATAGAGGCGAACAAGGAGGGAGGGAGAAATTGTGCTATTGCTATGAGCTCCAGCGAATAAATGATTGGATAAAACGAGCCCACAAGACTGATTGGTGACAAATCTAATGGGCCCCAAAGTCTCACCGGTATTTTGATGAGCTGTGTATGGCAGCTAGTATCCGACTTAGCAAAAAAGATACAGTATATATTGGCAGCCACGCAATAAGGCAATTATCTTTCGAACATTAACCCTGCTTAATTTTTGGATTAACAAGCATTTAAAAATTTGCTTACCTGACCTTCAGTGCCACAAATTGTTGTTATATCTCTATCTTCTCATATATTATATCTTATTAATACAGGAAATATTGTTGTTACGATTATTTAAATTTTAACCTAGACGGTAGCTTTGTGACTGCTGGTTAGGCCTAATATACGCAATACAACTCCATGTCTACCATCAAAACGTTCCAAACTGGACAAGTGCGACTTATAAACGTTTAAAGGTTACTCGATCCGATGATATTGATCATGTCTTCGGGTCGGCATTGGGACAAAATTATGTATGCAGATACAGTCAACTCTGTCTAATTCGAACTCGTGTAATTCGAACTTTTACTTATTCGAACCAAATTCTGTGGTCCCTTCAAAAATTCCTAACAATTCGAACCTCTATAATTCAAACTTTTTGTAATTCAATTCGACCATTTTTTTGTCCCGTCAGAAAAATACCCTCTGTAATTCAAATTTTGCGCTAATTTTAGTTAATTACCTGATTACATAACTTTTTATTTTTACTCTGGTCTCTGGCAAGCCCATTGAAGCTTGCCTCAATAGGCAAATTGACGCAAATTGACTTACAGAGACTTAGTACAGGATGCCAGACAGTGATTTTTACAACGCTGTTTAAGCGTGGCACTTTCTAGAAGTCAAATCCGATCAGTAGAACTTTATTAATGGCACTAACTAAGGTACCCAAGCCTGTCAAGTTCATTGAAGATGCAGAGGAGGTATTAAGGCCAACAAACGAAGTTTCAATTCCTTTCGATGCTGAACTGCCAATTATTGTTACAAAAAATTGGAGCGTTCTATCTCATGTGAAAGGTCATCACGTGTACCAAAGTGTATGAAGACCTGTAATTAATAAATCTTTAGAAGCTAAAAGACAACAAGAGAACCCAACGAATAAATATGCCGTGGGTGTGCTCAAAGATGACAAAATCGTGGGGCACTTAGACAAAGGCAGTAATGGACGCTTTGCACAACAATTTTCTACGTTGTGATTTGATCGATATATTTTTGTTTTCTATTATAATAATTAATAAACCATTTTGCTTCCTTAAAATGCCTTTAATCCAAAAGAATGGTCATAGAAATATAGTTTATGGCCATAAAACGGAGGTATGGGGTAACTAGGGGTAAAATATGGCACTTCATGAAAAGTCATATAATTCGAACTTTCTGTAATTCGTACAAATTTGGATTAACCCATAGAGCTCGAACTAGACAAAGTTGACTGTATCTATATAAATAAATCTACTATGATATCTAAATTTTTGATCCAGAGAATGGATGGAGCTATCAATTTCAAATAATTTCGATTATGTTGGTTCAGAATAAGCTTTCTAGGACAGTTGGTTCAGAAATTGGTGTCTGGGAGTGTTCGCAACAAGTGAATTACGTCAGCAATGTATCATGAATAGCCTGCAGCCAAATTCCAAAACTTGAAACTCAGTGAAATATGGCTTTGATTTTATCGAATCAACTAATTCGAGCCTTCTGATAACTTTGAGCCAAGTTTCAGCATTCTCGGACAGTTGGTTCAGAGGTTTGTGTCTGGGAGTAACGAAACGGAACGAAAGAATCAGAGGAAAAATTCGCAGCTTGCAATGGGTCTTCGACTGTCCAAGATGGGGGACACTTTTGCATGACACGAAATTTGTTAGGCATTTTTGTCCCCCGGGCTGTTTTGCCTGAGATTACCGAAACGCCTATGACACCGGATTCTAATAGACGTGTAAAATACTTCTTCGGTCGGATGTGATGAAGTCTTTTTGCATTCTAGCTTCATCAGATAACTCGTGAGAATTCAAACGTGGTTGTTTTCTAAAATTTTATCCAATATACGAACGTTAATTTACACGCACGGTGTGTTATGTACAGGGAATTCAATCTTTACGTACTTCTAGTGAATCTATCAAAGTCTCTAAAATCCATCAAAAGGTTTTTAAAATGAATCTGTCCTAATATAAAGAGGCAAATAACTGTATAAAATCTAACAAACAAAGTTGAAGCAACTAAAAATAAAAACATAATATTTTTCAAATTAAAAAATTACAAAGTCACCTTAGATCTATTATCCCATTCAGCTATAAAGTGCAGGATAAAAAAATAGAATAGTTGTTGCTGTTGTCGCTTCGTTACATTCACAACAGACGGCATTATATAAAAAAGCATGTAAGTAATTTAAAGCTTTACATAATCAAATTGCTACTGATTTATCAAAGTTTTTCACATTATCTACGAAAACAATTCGAGGAGGGAAATTTTAATTATATTTATGAACTTTTTTTATTCGTCAAATACGAAACTAACATACTTTTGATATGAAATTAAACCTGGTTGCCTTTCTGCAAAATTAGAATAAATTGATCAGGCAAAATTGATGTTCTTCATTCGATTATTTTATTTTACTTTTAGCTATACTTATATTTATACTTTAACTCACGGTTCTACAGTCTAATATGACTACTATGTAAAATTAACAAAGCATGATAAAACAATCAAACAAAAAAGCTTATAGGGAATCAATATCTGAACCCATTAAATCTTGCAAGCTCACTCGCGAAACATGTAACAAAAGTCAGTATAACCGAGGGTAATATTGAATGATCATGCACCACTGTCATTCATCATCTATGGTAACGGAATGGATGGGAATATTGTTTGCCACAAAATCTGTTAGCTTCGTCATCTTGTCCTGCAATCCATCGTTATCCTTAACCCTCTCAAATAGCGATCTCGCAGATTCAGCATTGATTATTCTTTCACTGACATCAAGTCTTCCTTCTGTACATATTGCCATTATGTAAAGAATTTCGAACTGCACCATTCTTTCGCTTTTAAAGTGACGTCTATTATTGTCACTTAGGTGGGTGAGGAATCTTTGGCCAATAGCAACTCCTGGATGCAGATGGGTTTGGTCAAATCCGTCAAAGCTCAAAAGCTTTGGTAAGTATTTAATAAATACTTCGCATTGCCATTCACACACTCCACTTTCTGCCGAAGATAAAAGTTGAAACAATACCTCCAAATACCGTGGATACGTCTGGATTGACATGCCTGAAACTTCAAAAGCATCTTTGATTATGTTAACTTTGACATGGAGGTTAGTACTTTTCATAGAGTCACCAAGTAACCTCCAATAGTCTTTCTCAAGATTATCTCTCTGGTTTTTCGGAATCTTCATTCTGGAAATCATTTTCAATAAAACTTTTCGGACTTTTAACATCTCTAGCAGTTTATCTGCTTGGACCATTAGCGTAGTACGATTTTGAATTTTCTTCAAATTTTCAATTTTGTTTGCGTATGGTTCAACTGCTCCCTGCTCCATATAATCTAGAGCTTTTTTTGCAAACTGTTCTCTGTCCTTGGCCAACGTCGTTTCCGCAATTAGTTTGTTCCAAAAATATAATGACTGTATACAAAATGATCTTCTTCGGCCATCAATGCCTTTAATGATATGCTCTAAGTGGGTAATTGCTTCTTGCATTTCGTTAACAGCTTTGGTGGAAGATCTTTCAATATTGTCTCCATCATTTTCACAATAGGCTGCATTCATTTTAATGATGAATTTTTCTTTGATAAGAACAAATAACTCTTTACGTGGTTGTGTTTGTTTCTTAAAGTAGGGTAAAACATATTCATAATATTTTACATCATAGCAGCAGAGAACAATTACAATGTACGCCCAAATTGATGGAAAGTTGCAATTACTCAGAGCTTCTTTAGCAAGAGACATTACTCTTTCTTTGTTAGCCTCCGCTTTGACTGGATCGTTTAAAACATCAGGATGATCCAATATCATGTTGTTCCATTCCAACAGCGCTTTCATCTGCTCAAAACATTTCTTTGACCATACCTTGTTTTTCTCCAAAATTTTTCCAAGAAAAGAGCTTGCCCTGAGTAATTCGCTAATGTCCTCACTAAACATGACACATCCTGTCAAAGAGTTGCAAATGTTTCCAGATGGGTCTTCCAAATCGTAAAAATAAGGTAGCAGTTTTCTCTTGTAGTAAGTTGCATCACCACGCATCAAAACAGTAATGGCACTAGCAAAAAACTCGCTATGAGTATCGTCACACGTTTCAAGAGACTGCTCAAGCAAGGCAACGCCCTGTTGTTCATTTTCTTTCACTTTAGAATCAATGAGACAACGACCATGGGCTAGAAGATAGCCTGCATATTGTTTAACATCTTGCATGTTCATATTTTCGGCAAAAAATTTTGCTGACTCGAAGCATTTATTTGCTTTTTCGAACAGCTCAAATGTCCAGTAACAATTTGCAATTTGAACGTGGCAATCGAATGTAAACGGATGCTTTCCGAACACATCCAAAGCAATTTGAAGGGCATCACGAGTAGTATATATAGGCTAACGATCATATGTAAATCTTTAATAGTTAAGCGCGGTGCGGTTTTTTAAATGTTTAAGGAAAAGCCGCGGGTTGTTAAATGTTTAAGTAATTGGTGGGTTGGAATGTTAGGGGCTTAAGCTTTGCGGTGGTGTCGGATTAATTTATTGGCAGAGGGCATTTGGTTTTTCCAGATGCGTAAGATTATTTTAAAGAAAAAAAGATTTTGATATAAATTGAAAGTATATAAACCAGAAAAATTGTGTAAAATGTAAAAGGAAAAGAAAAAAGACGCGAAAACGGATATTAAATTTGATGAAACAGATAGCCTGGCGGAGAGAGTAGAGAAATTATGTAAAAATCAGCCGCTGCAAATAGAGCATTATTAAGACAAGTTGATAGTTTTACCCAGTATATTTTTGAAAATAAGAGCGGATACACAAGAAAATTTGTGTAAAGTTTATGAGTTGAAGAGAGATTTTCATAAGCGCGGATTTGATTGTGATTTTGAAGAACGAATGCATAATATAGTAGATGAAATCGGAAATTGTTATAAAAGATTCCGAAGAGCAAATGTTGTGGAGTATATCTATAACGGAGAATGAAATATCAGATTTGAAAAGTGCCTTCATATATTTGAAAACGTGTCGAAGTTATTCAAGTTGGATAGATGTAGAAATGATAAAAGAAGCACATTCATATTTAATGGAAACAGAAAATGTGTCGATGTTTTCAAAAAAATGTAGATGTAGTACATATAAAGGCCAGATATATAATTATTGTCATCCAGATAGAATTGAAAGAGAGATGGAAAAATTGATTATGAAACAATGTAATGTGAGTGCGTGGGAATTTATAGCTTGGTTTTTATGGATTCATCCGTTTGCGGATGAAAATGGGAGACTTGGCAAATTATTGTATTATCATTTGACGAATGAAATAAAAATATGGACAAATCAACAAGAATTTATTGAGAGATGTATAAATTTACAAAGAGAAATGCGAAAAGATGAAATGTTAATGACTGAATAAAAACTGATGTGTTTTGTAAAAAAGATGAATAAAAAAGCTTAAAAGAAATAACTAGATATGTGTATGAACAAAAATGGCGTTTCAAAATGGGGATTTGTTAATGTTAACGCATGAAGATAAAATGCGTAATTTGAACGCACAGATAAAAAATTTAGAATGGCAAAGGGATGTGGAAGCCGCCAGTCAAATTGCATTTGGAGTGACTAATGTAAAAAAAGAATTGCAAAAAGAAGATAAAGAAGTCGGGAATAATTCAGAATTAATTGGAGAAATATTAGACGAGCAGAAAAAACTTGATGGTGATTTAAACGAATTAAGGTTGAAGCAGAAGAAAGATAAGAGAACGTTGAATGAGGTGCAGATACACGTTTTTTTTATAAGAAACTGGTTTATAAGAAACCTAGATCTAGACGCCCTAAAATTTAAGAAACTTTTAGAACTACAAGGAAATATTTAAGAAACATTAGAAATTTCGGAAGCACGTTTTTCCTTTACAGATTCAACAAATGTCAACTACAGTAAGTATGTTTTATGTGCAAAGCATAACATTGTCGGCTCCACATGACGATCTTTCGCATTGATGATTTTTCTTTGTTATAATACTAAAATATTTCGCTATATCCATGTTTTTTTCTTCCTTTTCACTAACTTTTTTCATTAAATTAAGAAGCTTTTAAGAAACTTTTAGAACTTAATTATTCACTCCTACCGCAGAGAATCGCAAGAACAAACCATTGCGATATGCTTTGAGTCATCATAATCATCATCATAATCATAATTTACAACATAGTCATCTTCATCATCATCATAATTTACAACATAATTGTTAGGTAATAATACGTAAATATATCAATGATGTTATACATAAATTAAAACAGTTAATTACGATATTGTGGGCGGTGTAGGAAACGCATTTGCAAGGAACGAAGTGCGAGCGGAGGGGCAGGGACGCTGTCCCTGACTCGGAATTTAGGGACGCTGTCCCTGACTTGGAAATTAGGGACGCTGTCCCTGACTCGGAATTTACGGACGCTGTCCGTTTTGTTTAACATAGGGTGCGAATTTACGGACGCTGTCCGTTAATTGTTTATTGATGTGCTATTCCGAGTTTTTGTGATATGAAGTGTTTGCACTTTTGCCAGTTCCTGCAAAGTTTGGCGTCTCAGATGCATTGCGACTTTCAATTAATCAGGTGGTTCGTGAGAGGTAGCTCGTAGAACCTTGGATATGCCTCTATCGGTGGATAGGGAGGTGGGCGGGTAAATTTTTGTTTCCTTGATTTGCTTGGCAACTATGTATATGTTGCTTTGTTTGTAAATTGTTGCCCTTTGAGGGCTTTGCATTGTCTTATAAAGGGAGTATTTTGCGTGGTGATTCGCTTAATTTGATTGGCTTGTCGCTGGTTAGCCTGCTGTGTTGGGAGCTCTGATTGGTTTATTGTGCTTGTCACTTTCATCAAGCTGAGATTAGATACAGGCAGCATCGCTATGCGTGATATTTTACGATTGGTGCCAGATTAAAATACCTTGCATGTGTCAAGTAATCAACGCACCCTTGGTGTGGCCCTGTTAATTTTGGTTGTTGATTAGCATTAAAAAACAGTCACGCAATATGAAAAATCCGTGCCTAATTAACTAAAGTTAATAAATTTCATGTATTAACTAACATTTAATTATTCACTCCTACCGCAGAGAATCGCAAGAACAAACCATTGCGATATGCTTTGAGTCATCATAATCATCATCATAATCATAATTTACAACATAGTCATCTTCATCATCATCATAATTTACAACATAATTGTTAGGTAATAATACGTAAATATATCAATGATGTTATACATAAATTAAAACAGTTAATTACGATATTGTGGGCGGTGTAGGAAACGCATTTGCAAGGAACGAAGTGCGAGCGGAGGGGCAGGGACGCTGTCCCTGACTCGGAATTTAGGGACGCTGTCCCTGACTCGGAATTTAGGGACGCTGTTCCTGACTCGGAATTTAGGGACGCTGTCCCTGACTTGGAAATTAGGGACGCTGTCCCTGACTCGGAATTTACGGACGCTGTCCGTTTTGTTTAACATAGGGTGCGAATTTACGGACGCTGTCCGTTAATTGTTTATTGATGTGCTATTCCGAGTTTTTGTGATATGAAGTGTTTGCACTTTTGCCCACAAATTGCGTCCAGCGATTGCCCATAAAAACGAGTACAGAGAATAACGTAAATTTTTTTTTTTCATAGCATTATGAATAGTATCGCACATTGTCTGTCGTATACGTGTTAGTGTAAGCAAAGTAGAATTGTAATTGAAATATATAAGATGAACTATAATTCAGGAACCAGTAAGTTGTTTGGACGCAGCGTGTAGCTGCAAAATCGGAAGCTCAATGTATCGCTTGAAGCAGTCGGATGACCACCTACCCAGAGTCTGGATACGCCAGTGGGGCATGTTGGCCGCGGCGGCCGCCGTCGCAGCCCCCCGTCTGAAACTGTGACTAGCAAACTCGTCA
>RQOL01000685.1:0-72564 GCA_013076295.1 Sanderia malayensis | reverse complement strand
TATTGGACTGCGAAGCTGAAGAAGGATCGTGTAAATGGCCAAAATTGTTGGCTGGGCATGCTGTTTTTAATCCGCTTATCTGTTGTTAATCACCCATCGTTGTAAATTTTATTTTGATTCAAGGTCAAAATAAAATCGCTCCATCATTTTTTTTCAAAGACGCCGACAATGCCTGACGTCATGTTTGACTCGGAGGGTTTCGAGAATCACAAAGTTGGGGTGAAATAAGAAACACTAGACCTTTAATTTGCTTTTTCATCAACAGAACAAACAGGAATACTAAATTTTCAGGTAAAATATAACAGTTTATACGCAAAAGGTTTTTAAACGAAAAAATAACAAGTGAATATAGCAACACAAGAACAACAACTGAAGAACACATCTACGAGAAATTTATATTATAAACACTTCCATTGCCATGGAACCTGTCCAGGCCCAAGAAATGGTCTGCAAATGTCTGTCGAACACTTTTTACAGAGGCCTTGGTATTGTTGCCTTTGGATCTGGGAGATAAAGGCTGAAGGCATGTATTCGATTTCTCTTGTCTCCATCGTCGTTCGATAACAACGTTGCAGAACATTTTTTGGGCCTGGACAGGTTCCATGGCAATGGAAGTGTTTATAGTATAAACTTCTCGTAGATATGTTCTTCAGTTTGAATTGTGTTGTGTTGCTATATGTATATATTCACTTGTTGATTTTTCGTTTAAAAACCTTTTGCGTATAAACTGTTATATTTTACCTGAAAATTTAGTATTCCTGTTTGTTCTGTTGATGAAAAAGCAAATTAAAGGTCTAGTGTTTCTTATTTCACCCCAACTTTGTGATTCTCGAAACCCTCCGAGTCAAACATGACGTCAGGCATTGTCGGCGTCTTTGAAAAAAAATGATGGAGCGATTTTATTTTGACCTTGAATGGCTATCTTTAAAACACCGAATACGGAATCCGGAATCCGGAATACGGAATCCGGAATCCGGAATACGGAATCCGGAATCCGGAATCCGGAATGATAATAATAATAATGATTATTATCATTCAACCATTGAACATAACTATAAAGATATTTACAAAAAAATTATTACGCTGCTTTTTATCACATCTGGTATGCTATTTTAGAGTATGTTACCCCTAATAAATACAGAATTCATGCCGATGGCCACAATGGATGTGCTAGGAAGTAGACGTATATCATAACTTGGCGTTACCAACCAAATATCACTTAACACATCCCTCATGTGATGATATTTGAAATGTGCTAACTTATTGGGGATCCAACTGAGCCACCGACTAGTGTATTACGAATATGACAAACAACCTATGCTTAATATCAAGTGCTGACACCCAAAATGTATTAGCCAATTAATGCCAAGTTTTTCAAGTAACCAAGTTTTTTAGTTCTTAACCTTTTATGTGGTATTCTTTAGTTATATGTAGAGAAAAATGGATTCTTTCTTGTAACACCACACGTTTTTTTATATAAGAAACCGCTTTATAAGAAACTCACTGGTAAAAGGCCAACAAATTTAAGAAACTTTCACTGGTAAATGAAAAATCACTAAGAAACTTTTCGATTTTTTATTCTTGTTTGAAATACCACTGTGCATGGTAATATCAATATCAGGGAAGTAGATATGATGCTTGTTGATTAATGTTAGATAAACAACTATACTAAATCGATTTTCCAGCCTAACCTTACTTTTCACTTGTTTTCCGATGTTTTTGATTCTATGCGTGCGCTTTTCAAATATCCAAAAGAAACTTTTACTGGTAAAATGTATCAAAATTGCCCTGAAATTAAGAAACTTTCACCGGTGAAGCTTTAGCCAAATTTCTTATAAAAAACGTGTAATAGCTACATGATTATGATTGGAACAAAGCTTATCTCCTGGATAGGAGTAAAGAATTAACGAAAGATCTGAAGTGATGTTTGCAAGTTCGGGGTGATACTGTATATTTTCACAAAGACTGACGATAGAGATTTGCAAGACATTATATCATCAGAACCCTGTATTTTTGCCTGAACTATTCCAGAGAAGAGAAATCAGATACAATGTCAGGACAAAGGTCACAGCGTAACAATAGCTTCCTTTAAGCATGGGCTGGCGAAGCATGCACTTGCAAGTTTTACTTTTTTTGTAAATATCTTTATAGTTATGTTGAAGAGTTGAATGATAATAATCATTATCATTATTATCATTCCGTATTCCGGATTCCGGATTCCGGATTCCGTATTCCGGATTCCGGATTCCGGATTCCGTATTACGGATTCCGGATTCGGTGTTTTAAAGATAGCCGACCTTGAATCAAAACAAAATTTACAACGATGGGTGATTAACAACAGATAAGCGGATTAAAAACAGCATGCCCAGCCAACAATTTTGGCCATTTACACGATCCTTCTTCAGCTTCGCAGTCCAATATCAAAAAAAATGTTGGCAAAAAACGATCGTGTAAACCCGCCTGAGCTCTGGGATTACCAGTTTTTCACAATAGCGTTTTTGCGAGAATAAACTTTCGCGAATTTCATATTTTAGAAAATTTCGCGCATTAAACTTTCGCGAGTTTTGGCCAAAAACGCGAAAATCGCGAACGTTTCTCCGATTAAAGTACTCAAGAGAATGAGAGATGTTGCTTGCTTGAGATGATCAATCATTCAACTAAAATACTATTATCAATTATAATTTCACCTAAGTTAAAACAATCATAAGATGACACATCAATCAATAGTGACAGCAACAACGGATATAATATAGACAAACGACACGGTCACAAGAACATCACAGGAAAACAATATAACCAACACGAACATGATTCTACTTCTAATATATTAACACAGACATGATACAATTTATACTGACGCAATCATAATATTACATCCCTAAAATATGTATTTCTTTAAAAATTTCAAAGAGACACTTGAAAGCACCTGCCGAGATTTGGGGGTTTTGCCCCTAAATATCTTCGCCATTTTCGCGAATGTTTGACCCGCGAATTTTTTCAAAATTGCAACTCGCAAACTGCAAAGTTTATCTCGCGAAATTTTTCCAAAACTCACATTCGCGAAAATTTAACCAGTTATATCTGTAAAACCTGTTCAAATGTGAAATATTTTACATAATTTCTCTATTCGCGAAAGTTTATCTCGCACAATTTTTTCGATTTGTGAATTCGCGAAAGTTTGTCCAAAAAATTTATCTCGCGAAAGTTCCTCCGATTAAAGTATACTGTTTAAGTTGAAAATTTTTGGGTCGTTTTGGGTGGCTATGAGGTGGTTGTGGGTCGTTTTGGGTGGTTTTGGGTCGTTGTGGGTAGTTTTGGGTGGTTTTGGGTCGTTTTGGGTGGTTTTGGGTCGTTTTGGGTCGTTCCGCGTTTTAGTAAGTACGTTGTTCGTCCATGTGGACTTGCACTTTAAATTTCTTAACAAAATATTGAAATATATTGACCTCGCGGTTACCGAGTTACTTATCACCTTGTTTGTTTGAAGTTCATCCATGAGCTGGAAGCTACAGAATTGATTTAGCCACTGAATTGAGAAATCACATATGTGAAATTAAAATATCTTTGCAGTTAGAAGGTGTGAGAAATTGAGAAGAAATAGCCAAAGCCACATCTTTCCGAAAGCTTTATCCTCCAGGGAGTCTGGCCCCATGGGGGTGTTCCTGCAAACATTTGCCCAACAACACACACACAAGTTGCAGTTTGAATTTACTTGCGGAAAGCAGCCAAAGAATGCTCTCAATTTTGATGAAAAAAACAAAGTTTTTTCATTTGATAAAAACATTGACAATGTCAGATGAATAAATGAATGAATGAATGAATGAAGATGAATTTTAAAAAATAAGATTACTTGCAATAGTGTTAAGTATTGGTATATACATATGTAATGTATTCGGGTTCCGCAGAACAGAGACAAAGAGATAGATACAACAACCTTGCTTGTACCTCAAAATCACCAATCTGAATCTCACTTTACAATTACAACACATAACATTTGCAATGCCTTACATTATTAGAGTTTAGATAAAAATACTTGAGTAATCAGAATCTCTCAAAAGAGATAAAAATACTTGAATTAAATACTTGAAACAATGTTCAAAAAACTTAATGTCCTAAGGAAACTAGTTTTCTTTCACTGCTGTGCTCAATGCATGTCATATCCTGGAATAAATAAAAACTGATTTAAAACATAAAGTAGGTTAGAATAAACAATAAGTTGGGATAGAAAGCATAGGGTATAAAAATAAGTTAAACATAAACAAGGTAAGTTATACAAGGAAGATAAAAATAAAGGTAGGTATGATAATTGATAATCCTTGAAAAAATAAGTTCACAAGTTTCTTGACAGGGAAGTATATGCATATAATTATGCAAAAAGTATATAAATTATTCAATGAGGAAATACGAACAAAAGTGGAGAGAAAGAATGGTTCTTGAATGGGTAGAAAATCAGTTACTTCATGAGTTACGGTGGTTTTCACAGCTATTACTTACAATGGAGAAGCAAGCTCCCAGCAAGCATGCCCTGAGGCGTACATCAAGGTTGGGAGGGACTGAAAAGAAAATAAATTGCAAATATCACTTAATGTGGCATGAGAAAAAATGAAGGAAATTATGCAAACAATGTCGCAGTTGATTTAGAAATCCAAGAAGTCAGAAATTCAAGAATTCTTACACTGAACGTGGAAGAAGTCAATTCCTGTACAGCATTCCATAGCAAGCCCGGTCCATCTTTTAGTAATTGCACCACACTCTGTATTTTCACCAACAGAGTAAATCTACAAGGATACATCAGAGATCTATTGCTTGCATCTGAATAATGAACAAGCACTCCCGTCTAAAATTTCCCCAAAATAGTCATCTCTTTATAAAATTAGCTTTCATAAAAGATAAATCTTTCTGCAATGGAACAAAAAACCTTTCACTAAGATGTCTGTCATATGAAGGCTTCACTGCAGCTTGATTGTCAGTTTGATGCGAGAGAAAAGCAGAAATGAGTTACCTTGAATGGCACTTCATCGCATCTGCAGTGAGTGCAAGGACCTTTGATGTTAAAAATCACTTGATCATTATGATCAAGCACATCAAATCGTGGAAGACACCAACCAAATCTGTGAGAAAATTGTAATAGACAGCAAGAACATGTTGAAAAAATGCATTAAACAATAACAATAATAAATATAAAAGTATCGTAAAAACTCCATTAAGCACAGTGTATTTGATTTTTGAAGTTTCAAAAGAGGGACATATTAGAAAGGAGAGTTTAAAAAAGGGGAGGGCAAAATAATGGGATTAATGGAGCCTTAATGGTAACATGAAATAACTGACACACTGCTTACTTTTGTTTGACAGTTCCAAGCAATCTTCCATCTGATGAGGTTATGGTGAATTCATCCAAACAGGGTGGCAACATCATACCAGCACACCGAAATGGACGAGACATATGTAGTACTTCTTTTCCCGAAAAATCGAAAACACCCATCTCGAATGGTCTGGTAGAATCCAACCAATGATGTGCACAAAAGTCTGATTCTGTAGTATAATACTTATAATGAAGTGAAATACTTTAAAGATATCTATATAGATATTTTGTAATAATGATTTTTAATCTAAACTGGTTACCTTCATGAGCATAGTACACTTGCTGTCCAGACCTTGGATCAAGGATATCGTATCTCTGGTGAAATTCACATGAACAACTTTCTATAAAAAAGACAAAAATTTTGAGAAACACTGCCTCAAGGAGGCAGTAAGGAGATAACACACAACACACAAGGAGCAATACTACAGTGATATTTTGCCACAACAAATTCTTTGTATCGTATAGCCGGGGTATAGCCATGTTCCTGGCAAGACAAACAAGTGGACTTTTCCTTTAACCATCTCAAAAAAGTACCCAGGACGATACCACAAAACCATATAAACTTTCGTAACATAATTTTACCGACCAAAAATCGAAATTTACCGAGTAAATCGCTAAAACTAAATTCTTGGGGGGTGTCACACCCCCCCACACCCCCCCCCCCCATGGAACCGGCCCTTAAAGTACCATACCATATATTGCCTCATTTGAAAGCTTTGAAATGTAGCAAAATAATTGCTAGTTCCCTGAAAGATTTTTCATACTGGAAGACTTTATTGTACATGTTTTTTTTTATAAGAAACCGGTTTATAAGAAACACAGATCTAGACACCCTGAAATTTAAGAAACTTTTAGAACTACACATTTTTCCTTTACGGAATTAACAAATGTTAACTACAGTAAGTACGTTTTATTTGCTAAGCATATCATTGTCGGCACGACATTTTTCTTTGTTATAATTCTAATATTTTGCTACAGCCACGCTTATTTCTTCGTTTTCATTGCAACTTTTTGCATAAGAAACTTTTAAAAAACTTTTAGAATTAAAATGTGGCTAAAAATAAAGAAACTTTTCCGACTAGGCCCTGAGCCAAGTTTCTTGTAAAAAAACGTGTACTGACTCATCCAGTGATATCTTTGATCGATGACAATCTGATCCAGTGTTGCCAAGTGCTCCAGCCCTGGAAGGCAGTTGACTGGCACTCTTTCTATGGGTGGTTGAGGGAGCCATTCTTCGGGGATTGGAATAATTGTTTGACCACCTGGAAATTAACAATATTGCTACAAGATAGATTTGTAAATTCTGACTCTGAATGTTGAATAAAACAATTTTTTATCAACATTCCAAGGTTTTTCATTGCCACACCCCCTTTCGATGACTTTGTTGTCAAATTTTAACTGCAACGTGGCAGTGTTTGTTATCGTCGGAGCGACTAATCGGACAGTTGCTTCCGTAATTATTAAATTTATAAATATTATATAAATTCACATTTCAGCTCGTAATATTGGTACAATTTCTTCGTGATTTAATTCGTTCTAAAGCAAGCCACAAAGCGGGCTGCAAACAAATTCGCCCGCTGGCTGTTATTGTGCTGCAAACATTAATTTAAAATCGTGCCGAAATGCATGCAAGTTTGGAGTTTGAGTTTGAAATCTGGAAAAACTATATCCAGCACGATGCAAAATTGTGCTTGCCTTAAAGGCCCGAATACACCTAGCTATTTTACATTATTTATATCCAAAATAACCCGGCTGGAATAAACAACGAAATATTGCAAGAGCAACGTGTAGGTGCGTGCGTTCTATTTTCCATTCTACATTCCATTCTACGCGAATTTTTTATAAGCAATTTCTTCAACTCGGGCTCAGTACAAAAAATTGCTTAGCTGGAAGGAAAATTTGAGTAATTGACCAAAAACTGGAATTTCAATTTTCAGTACTGGGAATTTTGAAATACTAGTGAAATACGTCACCAGACAGTCGGTTTCTTTATGTCTGCAGTTTTATGCTTGAAGCACAAAATCATGCTGAGAATATCGGATGGAAAAAAATCAAAACGTTTTGATTTCTTCCATCGAATATTCTCAGCTTCTTTTGCTTATTTTGACAAGGTGTTAATTCGATTTTCCACGATTTTTGGGATGTCTGGAGAATAAATAATGTAAAATAGCTGTATTCGGGCCTTTAAGATTACTCACATAATGCTTAACTGCTAAACTATCAGATTTCATCAACGGAGCTTAAAAGGCTATCTTTAAAACACCGAATCCGGAATCCGGAATACGGAATACAGAATACGGAATACGGAATACGGAATACGGAATACGGAATCCGGAATACGGAATCCGGAATGATAATAATAATAATGATTATTATCATTCAACCATTGAACATAACTATAAAGATATTTATAAAAAAAGCAAAACTTGCGATTGCATTACTCGCCAGCCCATGCTTAAAGGAAGCTATTATTACGCTGCTTTTTATCACATCTGGTATGCTATTTTAGAGTATGTTACCCTAATAAATACAGAATTCATGCCGATGGCCACAATGGATGTGCTAGGAAGTAGACGTATATCATAACTTGGCGTTACCAACCAAATATTACTTAACACATCCCTCATGTGATGATATTTGAAATGTGCTAACTTATTGGGGATCCAACTGAGCCACCGACTAGTGTATTACGAATATGACAAACAACCTATGCTTAATATCAAGTGCTGACACCCAAAATGTATCAGCCAATTAATGCCAAGTTTTTTAAGTAACCAAGCACATTTTTTAGTTCTTAACCTTTTATGTGGTATTCTTATTATATGTAGAGAAAAATGGATTCTTTCTTGTAACACTACACGTTTTTTTATATAAGAAACCGCTTTATAAGAAACTCACTGGTAAAAGGCCAACAAATTTAAGAAACTTTCACTGGTAAATGAAAAATCACTAAGAAACTTTTCGATTTTTTATTCTTGTTTGAAATACCACTGTGCATGGTAATATCAATATCAAGGGAGTAGATATGATGCTTGTTGATTAAGGTTAGATAAACAACTATACTAAATCGATTTGCCAGCCTAACCTTACTTTTCACTTGTTTTCCGATGTTTTTGATTCTATGCGTGCGCTTTTCAAATATCCAAAAGAAACTTTTACTGGTAAAATGTATCAAAATTGCCCCGAAATAAGACACCGGTGAAGCTTTAGCCAAGTTTCTTATAAAAAACGTGTAATAGCCAATGATTATGATTGGAACAAAGCTTATCAAGAACTCTCTGCTTTTATCTCCTGGAGAGGAGTAAAGAATTAACGAAAGATCTGAAGTGATGTTTGCAATTTGAAAACTTAATAAACTTCATCCGTATCCATAGATCGAATATTTTTTCCACAGCTACAAGATAACTGCAAAAAGCTGAACTGACAGCTGTTCATCCACGGTATAATGACATTTGCTGGTGAATATTTTGAACGCTACATATTTTAATAGAGGTGAAAGGTGGACATCCACTAACCACGAGAGGGTTACAAAACAATGGTTTTGAGACAAGCAAAAAGGATTTGCTTGATGACAAAGTTCGGGGTGATACTGTATATTTTCACAAAGACTGGCGATAGAGATTTGCAAGACATTATATCGTCAGAACCATGTATTTTTGCCTCAACTATTCCAGAGAAGAGAAATCAGATACAATGTCAGGACAAAGGTCACCGTTCTATTTCCTAGCACATCCATTGTGGCCGTTGGCATGAATTCTGTATGTATTAGGAGTACATACTCTAGAATAGCATACCAAGTGTGATAAAGAGCAGCGTAACAATAGCTTCCTTTAAGCATGGGCTGGCGAGTAATGCAATCGCAAGTTTTGCTTTTTTTGTAAATATCTTTATAGTTATGTTCAATGGTTGAATGATAATAATCATTATTATTATTATCATTCCGGATTCCGTATTCCGGATTCCGTATTCCGTTTTCCGGATTCGGTGTTTTAAAGATAGCCGAGCTTAAAAGGTTAAAGCCATATGAGAGTGGACGGCCGACCTTTATGTAAATAAATAAAGACCAGTGAAACAAGGAAGCAGATGTGATTCGGGTTCGGGCCTTCGGGTCTCTAAAGTAAAGACACGAAAATCAATATAAATATGAAATACCTTACCTTTTCCTCCAGCGTCTGGCTGGACAGTCACTATGATACGATCTTCTAATGGACTGAAAGGTGTCGACATCTTTCAATTCGTTTCGTTTTTCTGATATCTTCTTCGCTTCAACTCGACTTTAGCTGCTGTTGAAAGGACAAGGAAGGAAATTGTACTTCACAGATATGCAGATTTGTTTTGTTTCGACTGGATTTGTCTTTGTCTATTTGCAACTTCACCCAATCAAATCGGGGGGATTTGTACGTGGCGTGTGCGCATCTTTAATAGACAGGTACAGGCGCAAAATCTTTTGAATATTGAAAACAGATATTGTTTTGTAACATTTTTCCTATGTGAATTTCATGCTCTTTCCGAATCTGCTTGTTACCAAACGATTCAGCGGTGGGTGTGGTCATGTGACGTCATATCAAAATTTTCCTATGTTTTGGCCCGGGTAAACGTTGGAAAGAGAGTAATATGATGATCCTCCTTGCATCTCTCTTACATGGCCAAGCTCTCGGGATCATTGTTGAAAAGTGTCACAATAAAAAAAGCTACAGAATTGATTTAGCCACTGAATTGAGAAACCACGTATGTGAAATTAAAATATCTTTGCAGTTAGAAGGTGTGAGAAATTGAGAAGAAATAGCCACATCTTTCCGAAAGCTTTATCCTCCAGGAGTCTGGCCCCATGGGGGTGTTCCTGCAAACATTTGCCTAACAACACACAAGTTGCAGTTTGAATTTACTTGCGGAAAGCAGCCAAAGAACGCTCTCAATTTTGATGAAGAAAACAAATTTTTCATTTGATAAAAACATTGACAATGCCAGAAGATGAATTTTAAAAATAAGATTACTTGCAATAATGTTGAGTGCATTGATATATACATAAACTGTTAACAATACTCATGCTAACATTTTCAAAACAAATAAATGAATGGGTATAAATAAATCAAAGCAAAACCTTTGCAATGCTTACATTATCAGCGTTTAGATAAAAATACTTGAGCAATCAGAATTTCTCAAAAGGGATAAATAAATAACTGGTTTAATGTGAAAAAAGGGTAATTAAATACTTGAAACAATGCTCAAAATATTTAAAGTTCTGAAAAAACTGCCTTCTTTCGACGGTGTGATCAATTGATATCAAATCCTGGAATAAATGAAAACTGATTTAAAACATAAAGTAGGTTAGAATCAACAATAAGTTCGGATAGAAAGCATAGGGTATAAAAATAAGCTAACATAAACACATAAGTTATATTAGAAGGAAGATAAAAAGAAAGGTAGGTATGATAATTGATAATCCTTGAAAAAATAAGTTCACAAGTTTTTTGACAGGAAAGTATATCCATATAATTATGCAAAAGTATATAAATTGTTCAATGAGGGAATACGAACAAAGGTGGAGAGAAAGAATGGTTCTTGAATGGGTAAAAAATCAGTTACTTCATGAGTTACGGTGGTTTTTACAGCTGTTACTTACAATAGAGAAGCAAGCTCCCAGCAAGCATGCCCTGAGGCGTACATCAAGGTTGGGAGGGACTAAAAGAAAATAAATTGCAAATATCACTTAGTGTGGCATGAGAAAAAATGAAGGAAATTATGCAAACAATGTCACAGTTGATTTAGAAATCCAAGAAGTCAGAAATTCAAGAATTCTTACACTGAACATGGAAGTAGTCAATTCCTGGACAGCATTCCATAGCGAGCCCGGTCCATCTTTTAGTAATGACACCACACTCTGTATTTTCACCAACAGAGTAAATCTACAAGGATAAATCAGAGATCTATTGCTTGCATCTGAATAATGAACAAGCATTCCGGTCTAAAATTTCCCTGTAACGTCACCATGAAAACAAAACAATACCAAAAATAAAGGAATAAATGCAGAAAACCCCAGATTAAAAAGAAAATTGAATTAAATGCACATCGAAAGTTTGAAATCTGAATTCAGGATTTTCTGGACCGGGAATACTTTCAATATCCCATTTCAATTTCAATAAAAACAATAAAATACATCATGATGGTGCAAATGATGATACAACGGTTTTGAGGGCCTGCTATACTTCCACACAGTTTTTCTCTTCCACTTACAGGCATTCATTTTTATGGCGCATGCGCCGTGAGTCAAAAATCTTTCCCTCAGATGTCTGTCACCTGAAGGCTTCACTGCAGCTTGATTGTCAGCTTGATTATTAGTTAGTAATGTTAATTATTTTAGTTAGTATTTATTAGTATTTTAGGTAGTATTTTAGTTAGTATTATATTAGTTAGTATTATTAATTAGTTAGTTAATTATTAGATGCGAGAGAAAAGCAGAAATGAGTTACCTTGAATGGCACTTCATCGCATCTGCAGTGAGTGCAAGGACCCTTGATGTTAAAAATCACTTGATCATTCTGATCAAGCACATCAAATCGTGGATGACACCAAGAAAATCTGTGAGAAAAATGTAATAGACAGCAAGAACAAGTTAAAAAAATGTATTTAAACAATTACAATAATAAATATAAAAGTATCGTAAAAACTCCATTAAGCACAGTGTATTTGATTTTTGAAGTTTCAAAAGAGGGACATATTAGAAAGGAGAGTTTAAAAAAGGGGAGGACAAAATAATGGGATTAATGGAGCCTTCATGGTAACATGAAATAACTGACAAGCTGCTTACATTTCTTTGACAGTTCCAAGCAATCTTCCATCTGATGATGTCATGGTGAATTCATCCAAACAGTGTGGCAACTTCACAATAGCATACCGATATGGACGAGACATATGTATTACTTCTTTTCCCATAAAATCATAAACACCCATCTCTAATGGTCTGACACTATCAAACCATCTGCGCATCAAGAGGTTTGATTCTGTAGTATAATACTTATAATGAAGTGAAATACTTTAAAGATATCTATATAGATATTTTGTAATAATGATTTTTAATCTAAACTGGTTACCTTCATGAGCATAGTACAGTTGCTGTCCAGACATTGGATCAAAGATATCGTATCTCTGGTGAAATTCACATGAACAACTTTCTATAAAAAAGACTACAATTTTGAGAAACGCTGCCTAAAGGAGGTAGTAAGGAGATAACACACAAGGAGCAATACTACAGTGATATTTTGCCACAACAAATTCTCTGTATCGTATAGCCATGTTCCTGGCATTACAGATTAAACAAGTGGACTTTTCCTTTCTTTAACCATCTCAACAAAGTACCATATATTACCTCATTTGAAAGCTTTGAAATGTGGCAAAATAATTTAAGAAACCGGTTTATAAGAATCCCAGATCTAGACAACCTAAAATTCAAGAAACTCTTAGAGCTACAAGGAAATATTTAAGAAATATTAGAAATTTCGAAAACACGTTTTTCCTTTACGGAATTAACAAATGTCAACTACAGTGAATATGTATTATTTGCTAAGCATAACATTGTCGGCACAACATTTTTCTTTGTTATAATTCTAATATTTTGCTACAGCCACGCTTTTTTCTTCGTTTTCACTCCAACTTTTTGCATTAAATTAAGAAACTTTTAAGAAACTTTTAGAACTAAAATGTGGCTAAAAATTAAGAAACTTTTCCTACTAGGCCTTGAGCCAAGTTTCTGTAAAAAAAACGTGTACTGACTTGCCCACCAGCCAATTCTTTGGTCGATGACAATCTGATCCAGTGTTGCCAAGTGCTCCAGCCCTGGAAGGCAGTTGACTGGCACCCTTTCTATGGGCGGTGGAGGCAGCCATTCTTCGGGGATTGGAATAACTGTTTCACCACCTGGAAATTAACAACATTGCTACAAGATAGATTTGTAAATTCTGACTCTGAATGTTGAACAAAACAATTTTTCATCAACATTCCAAGGCTTTTAATTGCCAAACCCGATGACTTTGTTATCAAATTTTATTAACTGCAACGTGGCAGTGTCTGTTATCGTCGGAGCGACTAATCGGACAGTTGCTTCCGTAATTATTAAATTTATAAATATTATATAAATTCACATTTCAGCTCGTAATATTGGTACAATTTCTTGTCGATAAATAAACTGATCGTGATTTAATTTGTTCTAAAGCAAGCCACAAATCGGGCTGCAAACAAATTCGCCCGCTGGCTGTTATTGTGCTGCAAACATTTCGTGCCGAAATGCATGGAAGTTCTGAGTTTGAGTTTGAAATCTGGAAAAACTATATCCAGCACGATGCAAAATTGTGTTTGCCTTAAGAATATTTACTCACATAATGCTTAGGTAACTGCTAATAAGTATCAGATTTCATCAACGGAGCCTAAAGCCAGATGAGGGTGGGCGGCCGACAATTTTGTAAATAAATAAAGACCAGTGGCGCAAAGCAAGCAGATGTGATTCGGGTCTTCGGGTCTTTAAAGTAAAGACATCAATCAAAGTAAATATTAAAATACCTTTTCCTCCAGCGACTGGCTGGACAATCACTGTGGTACGACCTTCCAATGGATTGAAAGGTATCGACATTTTTCAATTCGTTTCTCTGTTTTCGCTTTAACTCGACTTTAGCTGATGCTCTTGCTGAAAGGACAAGGAAATTTAGCCTGCGTCACAGACCAAACGAAAAGACGCAGGCTGGAGGTAATTGTGCTTATAGCCCAGGGCCCTTATTATAGCTTCGCTGAATTTGTACATGGAGTGTGAACATCTTTCAAAAAGAAGAGGAGAAATAGAACATCAACAAATCATTTTGCACCAACTAACATTACATTTGTCATGTGGACTTGCGGTACATTGTATGTACTGAAAGTTTTTTTAACAAATATTAACCTCGCGGCTACAGAGTTATAACTTTGTTTGTTTGAAGTTCATCCACAAGCTGGAAGCTACAGAATTGATTTAGCAAAGGTTAAGTAAATGCAAAATAAAATATGTGTTATTTATTATCCTAAATTTCCTTATTATTTTACATTGGCAAAAATAGTGCAATGCAGGTTTAAATTTTATTGACGTCGTCACGTCGTCACGTCAATGAAAAGCTTCAATCAGCAAATTCCTTGCATAGTTACGCATGCGTAAACAGCTTGGATCTTGTCAACGGAAATTTGATTTACCAATGAGATTAGTTGCTATGTTATTGTCTTTAGCATGGCTCTATCTATTTGTTAGCCGCCATCTATTGTTTTCGTGCTTGGATGGGTTAGGCGGTGTACACTCCTCGCTCGCACTCAGGAGAGATTAATTTTATGGGTTTTGTTCTTGCTCTGTGACGCCGCAAAGTCGCCAAAATAATCATTGTGGTTGCAAGTTGTTATCGACAAACACTTATTTACTACAGAGAATAATTTGAAGAGCAATATGTCTGGATATCCACCTTCTCAAGCGGGCTATCCACCACCTCAACAAGCTGGTTATCCACCTCCTCAACAGGCTGGCTATCCACCTCCTCAACAAGCAGGCTATCCACCACCTCAACAATTCGGCCAACCTGGTGTAGTTGGCCAACAGCCTGGTACGTTTAAATGACAGCAACGTGCTTGTTGTTATTGTTATTTTATTAATGATGCTTGGGTTTGACTTGTTCAATATTTCTGTGTTCATATTTTGGTATATAAATAAAGCGGAATTTCGAAATGGACAAGTGGGGATGATTTGAGGAAGGTTTTCTTCCAAGTGGCCTAGCTGCTTTAAAGTCCAATTTTCACCTGTGATTGATTCATAAATTAATGATTGCTTGTTTGCAATTTTTTGACAGTTGCTTGTTAAAACGATTATATTTTTAGTTTATTGTAAGCACGAAATCAATTTCACGTCTTGTTATGGCTGGTAAAGGTGAAGCAAGTTTTTTTGTTTGAGGACATTATGATGAGTTTCATCAGCAAGTGCAAGGATAATCAATTTACTACCTATTAAGCAATAATTAAATGAACAAATTACTTTTCCTCGTTAAATATTACATCATGTAATGTAGTCTCGTGCCGTTTTTAGCGGGGAACTATTTTTAGAGCCAAATCACTTTCGAAGAATTACAAGTGCGTTATTTCGTTCAATTGACGCGCGGCTCCTGAAGTTGGGGCTTATTTTCTATTATTTATTTTGTTTGCTCAATTCCCTTGCTTTATTGTAGTAAAAAAGCACCTTAACAGATATTATTGTGTAATTGTTTACCTGTTTCTGTAATTTGGCAGAGAGATGCACTCATGCCGCTAGCTAAGTACATAACATTTTAGAACCTTGTTTTTCTCCGTTGCTGAGGAGAATATCAAATTTTGAATGCCACTCCCCAGGCTCACAGAGTTGATGAACATTTATTTTTTCTTAATCCATTTATTTTTATATGAGCAGTGGGGGTTGGCAGAGAGAAGCAGAGAGAGAATGTGAGAGCTTTTGATGTGGTTGGATGTAGGCTAAAGTACATTTTGACTTTATCAACAATGTGTATAATGCATCTATTTTATCTGCTATGTTTTAGGTGTTCCTGCACCAGGCCAATGGATGCCAATACCACAAGCTCCACCTGGTTGTCCTCCTGGTCTAGAATATCTGTGCCAGATTGACCAACTTCTTGTAAAACAACAAGTGGAACTGTTGGAAGGTGAGCTGAGCTGGCAAGCCTTTGTTAGTTTCATAAAAACAACAACCAAGTGTCATATTGCATTTTGTTTTGCCTTTTTTTCATATTCGCAAATATTTACTCCATTTGTCAATACAGTGGAACCTACATATAACAGACACCACTGGGACCAATGTTTTTGTTTGTGGTACATGTTTTTTTTATAAGAAAGCTGTTTTATAAGAAACTAGGGCTTGGCTCGTAAAAAAGTTAAGAAAGTTCAGTACTGGGTTTGTAAAACATAAGAAAGTTGGAAAATTTAAATTCTCATTCTTGCATTTGGTTTGTTGAGTTTCTTCAATACGGCAGTTTGTGGTAAGAAAGCATTGCACCTTTCGCCCATGCACAGTAACACAAAACTGGTCAATTTTTTCTAAGAAAGTCCTAAGAAAGTTTTTGTACCAAAATTCGGAAATAGCTAAGAAAGTTTGAGAGCTGGGCTGAAAAAATACTTTCCTATAAAAAATTGTGTTTAAAGGTTTCATTTGCAAATAGATGGCAAATTTTTAAAAAATGTGGGACAAAAATATTGGTCTATTATTCAGAGCTGTCTGTTGCATAGAGGTGTCCATTACTGGAGGTCCAACTGTGTATTTTACTGGAGTTGTCTTATCTTTAATGTTTGATGTCTCTATTTTTTGCTTTTTATGTTTTACATATTTACCATTTATGAGCATTTGCATAGTCTAGCCATATTTAAATTGTTACTTTCTTGACATTAGCATTCACTGGCTTTGAGACAAACAATAAATACAAGGTGCAGAATTCTATGGGCCAGCAAGTTTATTTTGCAGCTGAAGGTAAATTCTTATTTGCCAATCAATTTTGCATTTTTACAGAACTTTTATCAACCATGTTTCATATACTTTGTTGTTGAAATATGTTTTTTGGCCAATATTGTTTCTCTAATTCATGAATCTAAACAATATTGCATCCATTCTAGACACTGAATGCTGCACAAGAATGTGCTGTGGGGCATCTCGACCGTTTGACATCAAAATCTTGGATAATTCCCAGCGAGAGGTCATCCATCTTAACAGACCTTTGCGGTGCACATCATGTCTTTTCCCCTGCTTCCTACAGGAGCTAGAAGTGACAAGTCCACCAGGAACACCAGTTGGCTATGTGGCACAAAAGTAAGCCATACCTGAATCCTCAGTTTTCATAAAATATTCATAATATAGCAAGCCCATAATACAATGAGATTCCAAGTTTGACAAGCTAAGTAATCAATTATTCAATCAATATCACAACTCTAATATTTGTTTATTCTTTCATTATTTTTTCACCACAATTTAAACAGTTATTGACAAATTTCAGATTCTTATTCCCATTCTAATGTTTAGCACAGAAATGTTAATGTTTTCATGGTGCAGCTAATGTCGGGTTGGGTTAATAGCAGAATAGAATTAATACTATTCTATCATTTTGTGAGATAGTGAGATGTGACAGTAAGATTTTGTATTTGTCCTCTTTTAGGTGGTCTCTTTGTGCTCCAAAGTTTGAAATTCAGGATGCAAACCACACTCCTGTACTACTGATTGAAGGACCAATTTGCACCTTTAACATGTGTGGAGATGTAGAGTTTGATGTGAGTTTCATTCTTGAGCTTTAAAACATTTTATTTCATTGTGTTTTTGTATCATTTTTTGTATTTGAAGTGCAAGCTGTCATTTGCCATTTTTTCATCTCAAAACATGTGGATCTCATCTTTAAGGTGACAGCTTTGGACGGAGTTACAAAGGTGGGAAAGATTTCCAAGCAGTGGTCGGGATTGATCAAAGAATCATTCACAGATGCTGACAATTTTGGAATTACCTGTAAGTAATGCTTGTCACCTGTTTTCAATGTATATATATATAAACTATATATATGACAATAGTTTATATGAAATAATATAAGATATACTATATGTGGTATTACGCATACATGTTGTATTAGCCATAATTGTACTGGTTGCATTGAAGGCAAAACTTAAACTTGTTTTAAGTCTAAGATGCCACATGCTTTCTTTTACGCTCAACCACTCACATTTATTTCACTCAACCATGAGAATGAACTTATTAAAAAGCAATACTTGGCTCTCTCAGTACTTAAGAAAGTCCAGTACTGGATTTTGGAATTCTAAGCCCAACCTAAGAATGTTGAACAATTTAAAACACCTACCCTCCTCGCATCGCACTCATATTTTCCTTGTTCCCAGCCTCGTTTCACAACACAAAGTCACTACGAGGCCCTAGGCTATTTGTATCTACAACTAACCTTGATTATTCTCTTTCTTCAAGTTCCCATGGATCTGGACGTGAAGATGAAAGCTGTTATGCTTGGTGCTTGCTTCTTGATCGTAAGTCGTTCTTATTTCATTACCGGAATGCTTTGAGTTAGCGAGCATTTGTTTTGATCTACAATACACTTCCTCCTTTTACTGTCATCAATTGTTTAAGCATTGTGATCTCCTCCTTTCCCGCCGCTTTCCGTGAAATGTTCAGGGTATTGTCAAGGGTGTTCATCCACTTTTGCTTGTTCAATGTTCAATGTTTTTGATTTCTTGGAATATCCAATTTAGTTCTTCCTGATTTTCTTCATGTAGGATTTCATGTTCTTCGAGCAAAGTGGAAACCAGGACCAACAGCTCACAATTAACGGATAAAAAGAAAAATGTGTCCCAGCCACAATTCCATGAAAACGCTACGCAATTCTCTGTTACGCACATGTTTAAATTGTAATCACGGTATATTTAGTCGTGTTTTGATTTTTATTTTGATCAAAGTATTCGTTATCATAAATATATTTCAGAATGTTAATAATTTAAATGTATTAAGCATTCAGTTTGATCGGTGCTTTTAATCAATGTTGTATCGTTATAATTTTTAACGTTATTCGCTTCCACGTTCATTGTTATATAACATAAAGATAAAGTAATATCGTTCTATTATCTTATGTTTAGTTTTGCTGTATCAGTTTCACCCATTTCCACCCGAAAGTTGTCTTTTTTCACACTTTCAAATTTTCAATGCATAACTTTCCCTTCTGACGCAAATTTAAAAAAAGTTATTTACGTTTTTATAAGAAAGTTTTTTCAATGCAGTCACTCGTATCATACTTTTTTAGCATTTTGACAAACCAAGTATACTGCTCTCTTATGAAACACTTTCTTATGAAAAAGACCCAGCTCACCATTTTAAACAGTAACCAATTACAACCAAGTTATAGCATGTTATAATCGTTGCATATAGATAATTAAGATGATAGATAGGTAATGAACGTTCTTGATTATAGAAACTTCTTTCCAGTTATATTCGCTGTTGGACATATTATAGAAGAATCACAATTTTAACTCAGAATGAACAGTATTGTTTGTTCAATTTTGTTGTGCTGCAGTGCTGTAGATTTCTACCACAGAATTCTCCCTATTCTGTGTTTCTACCCCATAAGGGGCACTTTGAACTTTGGATTCTTGGGAGAAATTCCTCACGAAGCGAGGCACTACTTTGTTTCCCTGTGTTTTCCCTCATCTTTTGGAATGTATTGTCAAAACCGGAATGAGATGTCAATCAAATGTCCATTATTTAACCGTCTTCTTGGAAATAGTACAAGATAACAATAGGCTTTTGTTTCTTTGGCTGCACAACAACTTATTTTATTCAGTCGACCGTCGTTCATCCATCCACATAGTCTTGATTTCAACTGCTGATTAAGCGCGGTTCGTAGCAAGGCAAAGGAAAAGGGGAAATTCCTGCGGACATATTCAGAGAAACGAAACTAAACAAACATGATGCGTGCTTCAGAGAATGCCAAAGCATCAAGGCTACCTCTGTTTTCAATCGTCGCTGCAATCGTGTGTCTTGCAATTGCATTAATCCTGCAAGCATTTTACATAACCAGCCTTGAGAAGCAAAATAAACAGCGCGACGAAGGAATAAGGTATTTGCAGAAAGCGGTTGAAAAATTGCTGGTTGCTGCAGCAAAGGACGGTGAAGTGAAACCTGGACAAGATGGTGCAGACGAGAGTCTTCAACCTCGTTTTGTTGTCCGTCAAAATCATGTTGACGATGATGGGCCTAGTGGAAAGAGGAACGAAGACATCAAATTTCACAACGACGAACACAATACCGAGGTTTGTTCTTGTTAAGTTGTTGACATTAAAATATGACTTGTGAACATTTCCTTGGCATTATGAAATCTCAGAATTTCCCTACAATATAATATTTTAACACTTTTGTGGATACTATTAAGGCCTCCTCGGTATTATGCATGAAAACATTATTTATTAATCATTGGAATTCTCCAAAATTTGGAAAACAATTTGAGCATGCCATTGCTAATGCACTTTTCAAAGAAGGATATTCCAGGTTTCCTTATCTTTGAGATAAATTTGAATATCTAGAGATGTTTATTCTTTGAAACTCTTAGTTATGCAGGGATAGCATTTTCAGGATAAATCGAACAAAGAAATCTTAATAATATATATAATGAATTTTTGATATATAATAGGTTGAAAAAATTTTTATTTGCTTTACGTGTTGTTGCGCTTTTCAATTTGCCCCGCCATGCAATATTTGTGTGTGGTTTTTTTTAATGGGTTTTTCGGTATACATGATTGAGGAACTTGTGCCCTCACAGAGCTGCGAGTCGAATTTTAACAATGGTTTTATTATTTTTAACTTACTTGTCGTGTTTATGTCCATTTCCTTTCTAGAATAGAGAGAAGGACATTCGATACTCAAATGTCAAGGATAATGGAGCATTCTCCCGAACCACACGTGAGTTCGTGAGTTCAAATTTGTTGAAACGAACCGCAATGTGCACTTCGCAAAACTTCACATAATGTGTGTATAAATAGTAGGCGTTTTTTATAAGAAACTGGTTTATATAAGAAGAATCTAAAGCTAGGATGTCAAAAAAACTATGAAACTTTAGTACTATACTATGCTCAATAAAAACGAAGAAAATGTGAAATTTCCATCATAAAACAGTCCACTGACTTTAGATTGTTCATGGCCTGGCATCAGTAAAAATGGATTTTGTTAACTTTTGTTTGGAACAGCAGATGGTAATTTTGATATGTACGGTTTTTTATTTTCTTTCTTTTCGTGACGATCTGGGTTTATAATTATCTACCAATGCCCAGATTCAGAACAATAAGGTAATTTGAGATCACAAAAATATCAAACCGATCAGGAAGCATTTGGCACTAAAAAAACGTCAAAATTGTCATGCCAAATTAAGAAACCTTCAGTGTCAGTGCAAAGGGCTGGTCCACGTTTCTTATGAAAAACGCCTGTTGTCATACAAGGATAACGACTCTTGCTTATATTTCTGCCCTATTTTTATTCGAAACCAAAGCAGTAGCGCACAAAAGTCAGTTACAAGAAGACAATGTACACTGCATACAGTGTACATTGGAAAGGGAAGGAAAGGGAAAGGGAAGGAAAGGGAAAGGAAGACGGAAATAAGAGGGGGGGGAATGTGGGGAAGAAGGAGAGGGGAAGGAAAAGACCTCCCTCTCCTCCCCTCTCTTCTTTTTCGCTCCTTTCCCTCTCTTCTCCTTTTCCCTCCTTTCTCCTTTTTTATTTATAGAGGCTCTGGAACCCAGGGTATGTACATTGTAAAATAGCGTTAAAAATCGGAAACATAGCGAAACATAATAACTACATTGTCCTCTTTCCCTCTTGTCGGACTTTCAGTCCGTGTTGTTGTTTTTATGAAGAAATCGCGGTTTTTCTGCCTTATCCGACCCCTTCAATTTTCTCGGCTATTTTGTTGGACTTCAGAAGTGCAGAGGAAAATTGCAATTGTTTTTGTTACCCAGGAGGGGATGACAACATCAATGACGATCGCACGGAACATTTGATCGAGAGAAGAGATTTGGGCCAAATGAGCAAGGAACAGAAAAGACAAGCAAGATTACGAAAATGTCAAAGGCGATTTGGATGTATGACGGGTATGTTGCTTTCTCATGTGTATTTCAATTGCCTGTTCATAAATAAAACTTTTCCAAGGGAAGGGAGATGAACCTAACCTGGTTGTCTTTTCAACGCCCTCCCAACACCCACCCAACAGTGAAGGACTAAAACCACGCGGGGAGCACTATGTCGCTCATGAAAACCCCTGCGTTACCGAATGAAATTGGTTGTTTATGATGGGACGTGAACTTTGTTATTGATATTCCTTTTGTTGGCAGGTCCGAAAGGTGAACCAGGAATAAAAGGCGATAGAGGTATATGAGAACGAAGTGATTTGCCTTCGTTTTGTTATATCGGGAGACCACGTAGTAGCGGGTATTATTATAACCACACTTATTGGTGACTATTCTTCTGTTACAGGACCTAGAGGACCCTCGGGAAAAATGGGACCAAGAGGTATGAATGTCATTAAGACTAAAAATAGTCCTTCTCTTGCTCAAAAAAGGAAAGAATGAGCTGAAAGTGAAAAAGCTCCGATCTCGATCTTCCAAAGTTGCAATTTAACTTCTTTATCCGAATACATTTATTATTTTTGTAAGAAATGAATATCCAGAGTGCGTGCTCCAGTTTCTTCAGAGTTTCTGGTGTTTTAACTGAAGCTGATTGAAAACACCCAACGCCATTATAGCCTGGATGTTTTTCAATATTCGCTCGTAAAATTACTATCAAGATGCCCCGACTGGTATTTTGACTAAACGAAGGAAATATCTAGTTTTCTAGGCCTGTCATCTTATCCTTTCCGTATCAATTCTCATCACGATGTATTTATTTCTCAGGCTTAAAGGGTGAGCCGGGCCAAACAAGCACTGTCAATCGAAAGCAGGTCAGTACCACAACACTCAGTTTATCACACTGTTCACAGGCATATTTATTCATACGAACAGTAATGAACGGACACACTGACAGAAACGAAATCACAGCTGGAAAAATGACCATACGTTTTGTTGGGATAAGGCGAAGCGACAGACAGTTTACCATATACATCAGTGGCGTAGATAGAAATATTTAGCGGGGGGGCAAAGACCAAAATTTTCCGACAAAAAGGTGTGTCTTTTGGGCGTGTTCACAAGGGCACGCCCGAATTTAGGTAATTGTTTGATAAGACGTTTCTGAATATACACAGAGTTTAAACATGAAAGATGACAGTTAGTTGAGAAAAACACGAATCGGGAAATGAAATGTTTTGGTGATTATCATTTTCAAAAGGTTACAACAGAACAAAAACCAAAATAGAACATCGAAAACAAATTGATGAATAGTTTAATTGAAACGTTTTCTTGTTTTTGCTTCAAGAAAGGGTTCTTGCATCTTTCTTAATGGCAAGTTTGCCACTGTTTCGTGATTGATGGAGATCCACGCCAAGTTTGAAAGACCCTCTTCATTCATGGTACTTCGGAGATACGTCTTGACTCTAGCAGTTGAAAGCTCGTTTGCCGTGAGCTGACGATACTGGAAGAGTCAAGGTTATTTCTGGCAATTTGAAAATGTTTTCAAACTGTCCTTTAAGATCATTTTCGAAAACTTTCCGACAAAATCTTAAATTTTCCGACAAAATGGCTCAGAAGCTCTGGTGGGGGGGCGGTCGCCCCCCCATGCCCCCCCTGTATCTACGCCACTGATATACATCCATTCTTTTTATAAGAAACTATGCTAAATCGTTGTACCAGAGTTTCTTAGCTTTCACCCTATTTATGGTACGAAACGTTTCTTAGCAAGTTTCTTAACCCAAACATAATATTCCTTAATTTGTCGTCCTTCTCTTTATCATTTGTCAAAATAAATTGGATAGAGAAGCAGAAAGAAATGAAAATCCATTGCAAACAACTAAAATATCTTTTAAAATGTAACTACATTTTAAAAGATATAAGCATAAGTTACGCACCACCTTATTGTTACTAACATTATTGCATAACATAACCATAACTTAATTATAAAATTTATTGAATTTATATTATGATTATGGATTTGTAAAGGTGTATCAACATTTCTTGTTTCAGGCAACCGAGATTGTGCATCTTGTTGGGAATGGAAGACCATATGATATGACAAAGGAGAAGAGGCAGGGTGAGAGAAGCATCGCAGTTTCAGAATTCATACATGTTCTGTTTTTTATCAGAATAGGCTATCCTCGATCCCAGGGAGGTACCCACAAGATTATGTCATGTCCTACTGCTATGGGTTAAGGGAACATTCGTGAGCGAGGCTGACAACAACCAAATATGAAATTACTTCTATTATCTATCAATTTATGCAAACGTCAACAAGTTCAAGGTTATTGCATGTGACGAAAAAGGAAAATAAAATAAAAGAAGGCAGTAGTGATACAATCTACTCCTCCAAGTCAGAAATTTCCAGAATGGGGAGGTCGGAATCCAACGAGCACGCCAATTTAATTTGATTTTGTTTTTCAAGGGTCCTGGGGTTTAGGAGTTATGATTTTCTTTTCTCAGACGATGCCGTTTTCAAACGCTGGAGAATTGATTCTTTGGTTGGAAAATTGACTTACGAGCATGGTCGTGGCAAAATCAATATTGCTGTCAGTGGTTACTATTACGTTTATTGTCAGGTACGAAACTCAGTCGTTTCTTTCTGCCTTCTGTGAGCCAGTCAATAAATACCATATGCAGTGGTGCAGTCGAAAGGGGTGGGGGCAGAAGGTTTTTTATTCATCAGGATGTGTTTCAGCAGAATTCTGATGATCGTAGTAGGTGTGCACGCTCTAAGACTGATTGCAATGCAACAAAATATCCCCCCCCCATTTGTTCATTTTATTAATTGCCTGCTTGTAAAAGCGCCCCCTCCCCTCAACAGACCAAAAGTGTTTCCTTTGAATAAGCACCCTTTCGTCTGAGTTAAAATGATGTTTATCTTGAAGATTTACCGACATTGTTTTGTATTGCAGATAATGAAAACTTTTTATTGAAAACGTGTCTTCTTTCATTTCTTGAAGTTGCAATACCGTAATGCTTCGATTAAACGTCCGGGCGTTTATTAAATTTTATATATTTAAGGGGGCGTCTATTCGAAGGGGCGTTTAATCGAAGCATTACGGTAAGCGCTTCCCCTCGAATAAGTACCTCCCTTCTAATGAGCTCTCCTTAAAAAGTGCTGGAATAAATAAACGCCCTGGGCTGCCTAATTGAAGAAATACGGTTTGTATTACTTACGATGAACTAAGCTTTTCTTTTAGATTCACTATGACGGCCGACTGGTTTACAATCAACATCTCGTGCGGAAAAATAAGCAGAAGATAATGATGTTTGGCTTTGACACGTTTAATGGCACAGCTTCTGGCCCTAAGCGACACTCGAGTACCAAATATATCGGCGGTGTGTTCAAACTACTGAAAGGAGATAGTATCTTCGTAGCTGGAGTACGAACAAGATACTACTTCTCTCCAAAGTCCAGTTATTATGGGCTGTTTCTGGTGAATGAATTGTAAATCATGTACCTCTTCGTATCAGCCAATTGCGATACTTTGGGACACTTGAATTATCTACTCAGTTATCAATTTTAAATAAGTTTGCATTCAGTTTATTTTGAATCATTTTTCTCGGTTTTAAGAGGGTATTGAAAGTAAAGTGGGTTGGAGGAAGGAGACGTGCAATTTTTTTCGTCTTGTGTACAGTATTCGCTGGTATTTGGCACAAATTTAAATGAATTTAATACAGTTGGATAAATTGAACACTTCATTTTTCAAGTTAACCAACTATCAAGCTTGAAACAAACATCAAACAGATCGAAATTAAGGGGTTGTTCAATGGTATTGAGTATCGATTAAGTACTTTTCAAGGGTCTGCTTTATTTGTAATTTGAACGAGATTAAAGTTTTTATAAAACTCAATGTTTTTGGGAGACGCATACTTTATAAGGCGCTTTAAATAATGTTTTTTAAATCTTTAACACATAACTAATCTTGTATATACATAATAAGTCTAATTTTTCTCTTTTTACTGCCGAAATTTTTGTATATGTTGGTTGCTCTTTAGTGCTGGTAGTTTTAAAGTCGTACACATTCACATTTTGAAATCCTATGGACAGTGACAGGAAATAAATATGAGTTTTTCTTTTTGACTTGCTCTTGGTAGGGCTCGACCATTTGGTAGCTCAATCTTCCATTCCACCATCCGATGTTGTGTTCCACAGTTTTAATGGTCCATGTTTTAGGGCTAGTTGCGCGTCGCGTGATAAAAATGATGAGATGACCCTCACATGACAAGAGGAAACATTTGCTTTGCTGTTTACTTTACATTTATTGTAGCACATTGCATTGCACCGCATTTGCCTTTTCCGTTGCAGCAAATACAGAAGCGGACTTCAATTTCAACTTGGACACATCAGATACAAAGGCAAATCTACCATGCAGAAGTCTATAGCAATATGTTGCTTAATTTTGCTTGGTTTTGCATCATCAGTTTCTACTTCTCCAGCTCCAGCAAGGTCCAATCTACTCCCTTTCACCCAAAAGTATTTTATTCAACATGTTGATCATTTCAACTACGCTCACGATCACGGATATTCTGCAACATACTACCAAAGATATCTTGTACAAGGTTATTATGTTTTTTCATGCCGTCGTCATTGACCCCTTTTGTCTTTTGGTTTGCTTTGCTGCTATAATCTACTATGCCATTTTGCACTACATATCAACTTACTTTTCTCACGTCATAGATAAGTTTTGGGCACGTTCGCAAGGTCCGATATTCTTCTATTCTGGCAACGAAGGTCCAATTACTGCTTTCTGGAATGCCTCAGGATTTGTACATGAGTTGGCTGCAAAACATAGAGCTCTTATCATATTTGCAGAACATGTAAGTATAAGCAGCAGGTCTCACACATACTTACTAACTTTACCCCTACCCTTAAGCAGCCCTGAAAAGCTTCAACAACCAATCACATTATAGGAATTGTTTCTGTCATGGTTCTGTGCTGTGTATCATAAACATTTGCTTTAAAACTTTATACATATTATGTCATTTTTTAGAGGTATTATGGAGCTTCTCTTCCATTTGGCATGTTATCATTTACCAAGGAAAACATTGCATATTTAACCATTGAACAAGCATTAGCTGATTATGCTGTCTTGCTGAAATCTTTAAAGACACAATACAAAGCAGAAAATTGCAAAGTTGTTACATTTGGAGGCAGGTTTGTGTCCAGTTTGATTTCACTGTCATTATTTCATTTGTTTATCTATCGTAAAACCTATATTAATTAAGCACCCTTTTTAATAAGCCTCCTTTCTAACAAGTCCCCAGCACATAGGAATGAATAAGAACTTCCAGGGTAATACTTTATTCTAAACAATAGAAGAAACAATAGCCTATTGTGATAGAACCATATAAGTTGCATGGATGCAGAATTTGCTCATATACAGGCTTTTACTGCATATAACTATATGATCTTAAAATCCGCTTGATAATTGGGATTTCTACATTTTTGTTATTGTTCTTCTTGATTCAGTTATGGTGGTATGCTTAGCGGCTATTTGAGATATAAATACCCTCACATTGTTGATGCAGCTGTTGCCAGCAGTGCTCCATTCTACACCATCGCAGGCAATCGGCCAAGATCTGAATTCTTCCAAGCTGTAACTTCTGTGAGTTTTCCTATAACGCCCATTTAGCAAGATAAATCATTTTTATATCCAAGATTTGAGTGCTTACAAAATGTGCTTATTTAGTGAGATTTATTGTTCCTTTAGCAAGTCTAAATCATGGCTTGCAAAAAGAGACAGTAACAATACTGTGTAGCACTAGCAACACTCGACCTCACTGATGTTTTTTAGAACAGTAAATTGTGAAATGTTTTCTCTTTTTTCCAGACATGTCGACTTGCCGATCCGACTTGTCCTACCAATGTTCAAGCTGGATTTTCAAAGCTAAAAGACCTTTTTGCTCAAGGAGATTCTGGTATTTCAACAATTAATATTCTTGTTATTCTTTAATGTTGACATCTCTGTAGTTTTATTGTTAATTTGCATTTTTTTATTTTGTTGTGATTCCAATTTCTTTAGTAGTTCCATGCGTTTGTGTAAACTTGGCAGAAATGTATTGCAAGTATTGTTTTCTAAGGCATGAAGAACTGTAAATTGCAAGTATTATTTTCTGAAGCATAAAGGACTGTAATTACGAAAGTATTGTTATTTCAGGCATGAAGAAAATTCAACAACTATTCAATCTCTGCTCCAGCAAAATCCTCTTAGACACTGTAAGTAGTGGAAATACTCCCCCTTGCAAGCTTTGACTGCCTTGTATTATCCATCCCTGCATTACCAACACTGTTAATCAGATAAAACCAGCACAGTGTATTACACAGTCTTTCATACCTCAAGTGCATGTGAAATTGTTTTTAGGAAAAGCATGTGTATCTCTGGATACGTAATGCATTTACAATGATGGCAATGGCTGATTATCCTTACCCTGCGTCGTTCCTTGGACCTGAGCCTCTGCCTGCTAATCCAGTCAACGTAGCTTGTAAATACCTCGCTGATGCAGAAGACAAACTCGTTGGACTTGCACAAGCTACAAGTATGTGCACAATGTAATTTCTATACCGTAATGTTTCGATTAAACGGGGCGTTTATTAAATTTTTGATATTTTAAGGGGGCTTCTATTCGAATGGATGTTTAAAAGAGGGGGCGTTTATTAACAAAGATCTAATGCTGAAGGGGGCGTTTAATCGAAGCAATACGGTAACTTAAACTGCCGTACCGTATGTTATGCCGTGTATCAGTTGCATTTGATTAATGTTTTTCATGCTAGCTTCTGTTTCACGTTTTACCTTCATTTATTGTTACTGTCTCTTTTTGCAAGCCATGATTTACGGCCCCAAAGCAAAGTGCCACGACATTTACAAGGAATTTGTTGCGTGTGCTGATCCCACCGGATGCGGCCTGGGTAATGATGCCTTAGCATGGGACTATCAGGTAATCACATTGTTGTTCTTATTATTGATATTCTTACTGTTATTCTTACATGTGATGCTAAATTTAATGCCAAGGAAGAGGATTTTGTAAGTTGGACTCAAGGTTTTAACGTTGGATTTGGGGGGGGGGTGTATATTTTGGGTACTTGGCACGTGCCGCCTTGGGACGATGTTGATTTCAGCGATTTTGCTCTGTGGTACAGCGTCGATCTTCACGACTTTAGTATAATGAACGATGGAAAATCGTAGTTGGATTAAAACCCAGGTATTACAGCACTTGATTCTCGAAAAATTTGTACAAGGTCGGGTATACATTTGTGAAAAATTGGTATGGGTGAAGGTATGTGTTTGAAACTTGGGCGGCACCCCCTTAAGTCCCCCCCCCCCATCCCTCGGGATGCAATCAACAGAAAATGTGTTGTGAATGTGTTGTCTGATCTGATGATCGCATTTGGCCTCTTGTTGTATTTCGTCTTTACTAAAAGCTTGTTCTCCAACCATAGGCTTGTACTGAGATGATGTTACCAGGTGGCAGCACAAACGTAACTGACATGTTTCCTCCGCTCGATTGGACCCTTCCGATGAGAGACACCTACTGTACATTGACTTGGAATCTTGGAAAGCCGAGGTATGACTGGATCGCAACACAGTTTTGGGGAACAGGTTGGTTTATTTGATGCATTTCCTAATCTATTCTAAACTTCATCTTCTTTGTTCATGCTTGATTTTCATTTATCATTTGGAATTCATCTAAATACAGTTGACATTCAACATCTCCACTTCCTCTTATCTTAAACGATTTCCCATTTCTTATCGTTTTTCGTGTGGCATATTTGAGTGTAAACAAGCGTTTTGCTTTTTGGTGTGCTTTTACGAACATTTGCTATTTTGAGCAAATTTTGATTCCCCTCGAGAGCTCGAAATGGCGTACTGTAATTAATTATTTTACGAAATTTAGCATCAGCAACTTTCTATTTCATGCACTGTTTTCTACCTAACGTAAAACCTGATAGTTTTTGGAGACACACATCTGCTTTCAAGAGATATGCATCTTGTTGGGGAGACGAACATCGTCCGTTTTCAGGTTGTTCAGAAATTCCCATATCTGCGCAACCGCACTAACGCTTTCTGAAAATCACTCAGATTTCACCGCAATGATGGAGAAAATCCTTGAAGCTAGGCTATGGAGCCAAACTTTTTGGTGGCATCTTTGCGCTGAAATTTTCAACTGGAAAATTATTTTTTCAATTCTTGGAATATTAAGAATATCTCCGGGGAAGTGAGTACTTGCCAAAAGCACGCTTGGACAGATGCTTGGGACACAAACTTTAGCTAAGCCCTCAAGCTAGGGGCGCAGGCCTAAGTAACTTACGAACAAATCTGAACAACATCAAGGAGCACTCTAACAGAAGTTTAAATATAACTGGAATTATTAGTGCAGAACAAATATATTACACATTATCTTAAAACAGATTCTGTGCACAAACCAGACTACACGGTAAAAGCAAAACTGGAATTCAGCTGAACCAAATGAAACACAACAATCTTTGAACAAAACAATTCCAAACATATCATTTCCTGAGCAGAACAAGATCTATGTACATTATATGTAGTGTATAAAAAGGCTAATGAAAGTAATTCAGTGAGGAGTATCAAATTTTCTTTTCTTTTGAGAATCAACAATTCTTCAGAGCAGAGAGTATCGCTACTTTAATCGGAGAAACTTTCGCGGGAAGAAACTTTCGCGAGGCGAAAAAAACGCGAAATTTCTAGAATTAACTTTCGCGTTTTAGGCAAAATCGGATATTTTGCGAGAATAAACTTTCGCGAATTCCAAGTCTGAACAGAAACTTTAAACAGAAACCTTGAAGTATTTTTTATTCAAAGTGAAACTTTTTCATAAATTTCGCGAATTTCCAATTTTGAAATTTTTATCAAGAATAAACTTTCGCGAATTTCATATTTTAGAAAATTTCGCGCAATAAACTTTCGCGAATTTAGGCCAAAAACGCGAAAATCGCGAAAGTTTCTTCCCGCGAAAGTTTCTCCGATTAAAGTATTTGATTGTACGAAACAGATAACACGGAATGGTGGTGTTTGATGTGTTTCTTCATCTTCTACAAACTTGAGCACGATCACGGAAGTGAAATGGAACTTCCGTGATCACTTGTGAACTGAGATTAATCTTGGTTGGCAGTTTTGATTGGCTAATTTTAAAACTTGCATTACGTCATTACTGGAAGATGCGCAATTGCGCAGATATGGGAATGTTTTGATTGGTAAAACAAAACCGTTAAAACAAAGGACTGAAACAAAGGATGGCCATGTTCATCTCCCCAACAACATCTGTGTTCTTGACCATTCGCCATTTAGAACAAGTTTAGATTTTCTTTGATACTTCGAGATAGCCGGTGTCAACTTTATATCCATGTTTTATGTTGCCCTGCCTTGAGCAGATAAGGCTTCCAATTGGATTCTGTTTCTACTCATTAGAAGTTTCTTTATTTTCATATCCCTTTTCTTTTCCAGCCAAAGACATTAAGCATGCGTCCAACATCGTTTTCCCGAATGGAAACTTGGACCCTTGGATGCCGGGTGGTGTGAGTTTCAACGAAGCTATATCTAATCCATCTTTGTGGATTTGTTTTCATCTTCGCCTCCACCCTCGACCTCTGCTCTTAGTTTTAAGTTCTTGAAATCTTCATTTTTAGGTCCTTGAAAATCTGTCTCCAACGCTTCGAGCTGTCATGGTCATTGGTGGGGCCCATCATCTCGACTTGAGGTAAACAATTGATCTAAATTTGCTACAGTCAAATCTGCATAGTTCGAACTCGTGTAATTCGAACTCTACCTAATTCGAACGAAATTCTCTGTCCCTTCAAGGATCATTAATGAACCAATTCTTATAAAACAAACCTCTATAATTCGAACTTTTGTAATTCGAACATTTTCACGCTTCCCCAGAGTGTTCGAATTAGACAGAGTTGACTATATGCCATCTTTTAAGTAGGAAATACTTTGGTGCCCTTAGTCAATTTTGAGCTGCATGTGGCAATAACTCTTTACGTTGCAATACGTTACAACATTGCCATTGAACATCCTCTTTCTTATCCCTACCTCTAATAACAATGATTATAATACGAATATTTAGGCAGGATGGCCTATCAGCATAGACAATGCTGTTATCCTAAGGGTCCTTTGATTGCTTTAATGTTTTTTTTTCAGGGCAAGCAATCCTGCTGATCCTAAAACCGTGGTAGAAGCAAGAGAGACAATTGAGCTGTTGCTAAAGGAATGGCTTTCTCTTTGAAGATTTGAACGATTGCTTTTGTTAAAAGACGTTAAAAACGAAATAAAGTTCACATACATATACTATCATGTTCAGTCTAATAACAACTCTTTTCCTTTCAACTAGTTATTGTTAAATATTTCTTTCCTTGCCACAAGGTGAGAAATAGAAAATGATTGTGGATCTATCTGATAAAATGAAATTATAAATTGAGAGATTTTCGGACGATTGTTTTCAAATTGTTGTTTAAATTTCTGCTGTCTTTTTATCCTTTTTTATTATTTTTGTGGCTGTTTGTCATAGCAGAATCTTTGTAAAACCCAGAAATAAGTTGCATATAAAGCCTGCACATGCAGCAATTCAAAGCAATGCAAATGTTTTTGCTGCAATGTAGGCTGAATGAATAAAGGTGGGATGTTGTAAGAGAAGAAGCAATGGACAAAGCGCAAGCAGTAGCATGGCACGTGTGTTTCAATGAAAGTAACATTACTTTACTTTACATGCCCGTAAATTAATTCCAGCAGAGAAGGTTATTTGGTATGATCATTGGTAGATGCCTTACCAAGCTAAAGCATGAAAATCTTCTGTACTTATCGTTAGAGCGGTGCTGTAGGCCCTTGAAAAGGAAGAAAGGGGGCGTTGTCTTGATAGGCCCAGTCAACAGGCTTGGTGAACTTCGGAAAAGCCATAGACTCAAGTACTGTCAAATTAAATAAATATGCAACCCGTGTGATACTCTGAGTGTGTACATATAACATGGAAGTTGAAGAAATTATTATTTGTGAGCCTGAGGTCTCTGTTTGTGTTTCTTGTGCAACAATGCAACAACATAGCAATGATGTAACCTTGGTGGCTGGGCAAATAACAAGTTTAGAAATCAGTTCTTGCTTGGAGAGTACGAGCGATAAACTCTCAGTCTCCACTATGGATACAGCTAGTGTTGACTATAATTTTCCTATTGTGCAGCAAGAGTCAATGGGTGTAGCAGAGGTTCAGAAACAAGCTAGTCTATCTTCACCTGATGAAGGAATAATTCCTGGAGTAATGGAAGAAACACAGCCTGCAGAGACTAACCAAGTATTACCAGAAGCAATAGATGACATCGAAAAGCCTGTAGAAGTTTCAGATGCCTGTGGTGATGAAATGTCAGAAGTTTCCATCCAGATTGATGTTACAAGTGGAGATTTCTTAAAACAAGTTGCTGGCTCTTGGTCTGAATTCGATGGAGATAAATCACGGTTTTTAAAGGGATGTAAATGGTCCCCCGATGGTACTTGTGTTTTGGTCAATTGTGACGACAATGTCATGAGAATATATAATCTTCCACAGCATTTGTATGGTGATGCGAATGTTGAGTATTGCTGCGAGGACATGGTATAAACTTGTTTAAAGATGTTTGTTGTATCTACTTTAATTTAAGACAATGCATTTGAATAAGCAGAGAAGAGAATGAATAGCGTGTTCTGTCCTTTTCAGCAACCAGTTTTGAGAATGGTTGAAGGAGAGACTGTGTATGATTTTGATTGGTATCCTTACATGACATCGTATGATCAGTCAAGCAGTTGGTACGTATCAAAGTATTGCTTGGAAAAATTTATGTTTTTATTTTTTTAATACTTTTTAGTTTTTTAATATTTTAATTTTAATTTGTTTTATTTTTCCATAATTTTTTAATTCTTAATTTTTTGGTCATTTATTTGCTTATTTTTTTGCAAAGTTGAGGCACAAATGGTATAAAATAAACGAGTATTAGCAGAAAATTGTTTATTCTATACCATTTGTGCCTCAATTTTGCATGAAAATAAAATATTAAATAACTAAAAAATTAAAAACTTAAAAGATTTAAAAATAAAAAAGTGTAAAATGAAATAAAAAATAAGAAATAAAATACCAAAAATAAAAAATTAGAAAATAAAGATTAAAAAAATAAAATAAAAATAAAAAATTGACTGTAAGCAATTGAAAAATATTTTCTAGTTACGTAAGCACATCAAAAGACCACCCGGTACATTTGTGGGATGCATTCACCGGTTCAGTCAGATGCTCTTATCTTCCTTACAATCATCTGGTAAGTGTTCTGTGGCTTGTATCCTATCCCTGCTGCTTATCTTTTTGCCCAGTGCTACTTGGTTTGCCAATACTGTTTGTACTACCTTGTTATTGAATCTATGTTGCTTTCAGGATGAATTAGTGTCTGCCAACTCACTTTGTTTCAATTACGATGGTAGCAAGATCTTCACTGGATTCAACAAAATGGTACGAATATTCGATACTTCAAGACCAGGTCGTGAATGTGAAGAAAGACCAACATTTGGTAATATTTGTTGTTTTGCTTATTGGAATTATCAAGCTTTCTATTTTGCATATTGCAACTGTTTTGATGTTATTGCTGTTACGACATTTTACTTTATCAGTGCATTTTACTTTTTACATTTGCTGATTAAAGTTTTTCCATTTCTGCTCAAGTCAAGCGTACTGATTTTAAACAAAGTGGCATAATCTCCTGTATCGCGTCTTCAAGTCAGCATGGAAATATATATGCATTGGGTTCATTTGCAAGAACAAGTGAGTCTTATTATACTATCAATTCTCTAACAAGCTCCCACCTCAGAGTAAGCCCCCACTACAGAGTAAGCCCCCACCTAAAAATCATTTTTGCAATTAACCACCGATTTTTCCATTGTTTCTTTGACTAATTTCTTTTCTTTGTAGTTGGTGTTTATTCAGAACGAGATCCAGACTTTGTTTTTGTATTAAAGGGTCATGTTGGCGGAATAACTCAAGTGAAGTTCTCCAACAACGGGAACTATTTATATAGCGGCGGAAGAAAGGTTGAAAATTACACTTTGATACTTTCATGCCCCTTTTCATTGAAGCCTAAATTTTTATAACAACTAAGTACACCTGAACTACAGACGGCATCAGAACAACAGACAAAGTACTTTGTATCAATCTTTGTAGCGTATATTTGATCACATTTTGTATCAAATATAGCTACGTTAAAACACGCGCATTTTGCACCCAGTTTGTTGTTAAGATAATAATAATAATAATAAGCTTCTTATTTACAGATGGTTTCAAACAATAGTAGCTCTTATTCTTAAATGAGTGAGCTAATAAAGACCAACTATTTAACTTGACTGCATTAAAATTTACAATAACAGTATTTACAATAAAAAGCATAACTTGCAATTGCATCCTTCCCTAGCCCGTGCTGTGATTTTTTCGCAAAAGGAAGGTATTGTTACGCTGCTCTTTATAAGAACAATAGAAGAGACAATTGGTTATTGTTTCTTCTATTGTTCTTATATGCTGGCTTTTGCTGTACGTATGTAACGTAACTATATGACTAGGACAGCTTTCAACGTCATCTCCCAAGTACCAAACTCTTGATCTGAGGTTTACAGTGTTCTTTAACTAAAGTTGGATCATTTTCTGAAGAAACTTTTGATTTCTCTTATCGTGTGTTTTTTCAGGACCCTCAAATTCTGTGTTGGGACTTACGATATCCCGGTGAAATTGTCTGGAGCTTGAAAAGAGAAGTAGAGACGAACCAACGGATTCAATTCGATATGCACAAGTATGAGACATCTACGAAATCTCTCTCGCTTGCCCCCCCCCCCTCCATCTCGCTTATATACAGTCACATGTCTCGATAGATTTGTATCAGGGGCTTCTGTAAAAGCCCGAATGTATGATAAGTGTTTCACAAGTTTGCATCTAGAAACAATATTTCTTCTATTGTTTTAAGAATAAATATCAGTCTGGGGCTTTTTATCCATTGATTCTTGTATGTGGGCTTTTGCTGAATGCCATCCGGCCATTCAGATTTAGATTCATAGATTCACACTCAGAGTCAGATTTAGATTGTTTGATTTCTGCTTAAGCAAAGTGCACTACGAAACTTTTTGAGACTCACACCCGAGTATTTGCTTGTCTTTAGATCTGGCAATTTCATGATGACTGGTAATACCAATGGTCTCATATCGGCATGGGATACCACCGATGCCGCAGTTTCAATTCCTCTGGATGTGCATTCTTTTCATGCACATCATGATGCTGTTAATGGATTAAGGTAATTATTAAGTATACACTAGTTTGCATTGACATTGCGACAGGTAGAAATTGTGTGCTCTAGAGGTTCTGTCTTGCTGGCTTTTGCCATTCAACTTAATTTCAATCTTGTCTTTGCCGCCCCCAAAATCTCATCTCCCCCTTATCTCCCCCCACGTTAGTTTTACTCGTGTTTTGTCGTGTAAACTTCTCCTCAAAGTATTTTATCAGTTTTTCTTATTCTGAGCTCAAACTTTACGTGGTGCTCCATATCAATTCTTGTAAAAATCCAGAATAGAAGCTTTTGTATTTACACTCTTGTTAGTTCAACTATGGTGGCGAAGTGGTGGGCACTTGTGCTTGCCACTCGTGGAGTCGCGGATCGATTCCACTGAGCTCCACTTGAAGTTGAGTTGAAGATGAGTTGAAATTAAATGAGGGCCGGTACGCCGGGGATCTACAAGAGAAGGTAGATCCCCGGCGTACCGGGACTTTTCGTCTTTCCGAGAGAATGATTTTCCGACAGAAACGCCGAAAAACCATCCACGTATCGTACTCAACTACTAACTTTGTTGGTACACCGGGGTGACGAGGCCAACAGTGCCGGTCTGTTCATATATATCCAGCGACATCTGCTTGGTGACTCGCCACCAATATATATATACACGCTCAAATTACTGCCTGGAATTGTGTGCATCGATTTTCTGATTGTGGGCACGAGAGTAAATACGCATGCGTATTCATTTAATCGACTATCCTTTGTCTCCGTGGCTAAATCCGCACTGGCGAGTGTTCAATCGTACTTTAGTACCTCCCCCTTTTTAAAACAATTTAATTAATTTGATTCTGTCTATTCTTTGTCTTCAACACTGTATCATCGAATTAAATTTGTCAACTTTTTTAGGTTGAAAAATCCAGCACTGAACTTTCTTAACTTTTTGAACAACCGAGCACAACTTTCTTACAAACAACTTTCTCATAAAAAACGTGTATTTCTCCTTTGTTGTTATTGCCAGCTTTTTCATTACTAACGGAATGCCTTGTTCTTGTAGCTTGCATCCATACCTGCCACTAGTTGCATCCACCTCTGGCCAAAGGCATTACGACCTAGATGACACATCATCTTCCAGTGAAGAAGATGGTGAAGATGATTCCACCGAGTTGAGCAAATCGACAACTCGCTGAGAATATGGAAGTATACTTATGCGAATTCATAAGATATGCAATACACCGTATATGTTCTTGTATCACCGTCTACTGTGTAAGTCTGCAGGAAGATGTGAAGTGAATGATCCTCAATAATCGCTCAGTGGTGTGAGCTGGAAAGCTGGTCGGGGTATGTAAATATCTACCAAAGATTTTAGGGTAATATCATATACTTTCTATAAATGCAGCCTCGCTATGGTGGCATTCTCATCACCTAGCGAATATTTTATCTCTTAAATTTACTTTAATCTCTTTAGAGCTCTTTAAAACATTTATTTTAAAGTGCAATATGTCTTCCCGTATTTTTACCTCATAACAGAAGACTTTACACCAATTTCTAACAAGTGTCTCTTAGAGGATCATGTTTTCGTTATTTAGATTACAGGATAATTGGATGCTTGTTATTATTATGCTTGTGCTAATGAACTTCCACATTGTTCATCAGGCCAGTTGTTTAAAGAATTTTAAGTGTCTCCACGAGTAAATATAGCGCAGGAACATTTTTCTAAAGTATATGCATGCAGAGGGTTCATTATTGGCGAAACATCTGCTCGGCAAACATCGATTTAAGCCTGCAAGTCAATAAAGGGTACAAAGCTGTTCAACTTAGATAGCTACCTCTGTGTGGCATTATTTCCAATTTTTGCAAGTTCAGTTTAATCAGCTTGGCATTTATTTTGTGGCTCTTTAAGTACTCTCAACTGCGTAGTGTATTAAAGGAACGAGAAGATCTGGCTGGATGACAGAGTTGGTCACTCTTTGGTCGAATCGATCATGCATAGGTTAAAGATGCTGGTATTTTGTGTTGCCTTTCTTGGCTCTTTGTGCTACGGGTTGGAAAACCCCATGGAAGGTATTAACCTTGAATCACAGTAGCTCGATTTTCTTGAAATCTGTAGGTAGTCCCATTTTTATTTACATGCTGTTTGTTTAAATCAATTACTTTCCTCTCTTTTAGACACGTCACTGTTCGAAGGTGATATGGTTCTCGAGCCTGATCAGAAATGGGAGATTGAACATGGCTCAAGTGGGATGAACCCAAACATTCCTCTGGCTGCAACGAAAACATCCCACTGGCCCAAAGTTGTTCCATATGCTTATACAGATGATATCAGTACGTTTACGCGCCATAATGCATCGAGTAAACGCCCGGGACTTTTATTAGACTTTTGATAAAGGGTTTATGGAAAAGATCGTAAAGGGGGCGTCCATCAGAGGAGGTATATGAAATAAGGGGGCGTCTATCAGATAAGGCATATGAAATAAGGGGGCGTCTATCAGATGAGGTATATGAAAGAAGGGGGCGTCTATCAGATAAGGCATATGAAATAAGGGGGCGTCTATCAGATGAGGTATATGAAAGAAGGGGGCGTCTATCAGATAAGGCATATGAAATAAGGGGGCGTCTATCAGATAAGGCATATGAAATAAGGGGGCGTCTATCAGATAAGGCATATGAAATAAGGGGGCGTCTATCAGATGAGGTATATGAAAGAAGGGGGCGTCTATCAGATAAGGCATATGAAATAAGGGGGCGTCTATCAGATGAGGCATATGAAATAAGGGGGCGTCTATCAGATAAGGCATATGAAATAAGGGGGCGTCTATCAGATGAGGCATATGAAATAAGGGGGCGTCTATCAGATAAGGCATATGAAATAAGGGGGCGTCTATCAGATAAGGCATATGAAATAAGGGGGCGTCTATCAGATGAGGCATATGAAATAAGGGGGCGTCTATCAGATGAGGCATATGAAAGAAGGGGGCGTCTATCAGATAAGGCATATGAAATAAGGGGGCGTCTATCAGATGAGGTATATGAAAGAAGGGGGCGTCTATCAGATAAGGCATATGAAATAAGGGGGCGTCTATCAGATAAGGCATATGAAATAAGGGGGCGTCTATCAGATGAGGCATATGAAATAAGGGGGCGTCTATCAGATGAGGCATATGAAAGAAGGGGGCGTCTATCAGATAAGGCATATGAAATAAGGGGGCGTCTATCAGATGAGGCATATAAAAGAAGGGGGCGTCTATCAGAGGAGGCATATAAAAGAAGGGGGCGTCTATCAGATGAGGCATATGAAATAAGGGGGCGTCTATCAGATAAGGCATATGAAATAAGGGGGCGTCTATCAGATAAGGCATATGAAATAAGGGGGCGTCTATCAGATAAGGCATATGAAATAAGGGGGCGTCTATCAGATGAGGTATATGAAAGAAGGGGCGTCTATCAGATAAGGCATATGAAATAAGGGGGCGTCTATCAGATGAGGTATATGAAAGAAGGGGGCGTCTATCAGATAAGGCATATGAAATAAGGGGGCGTCTATCAGATAAGGCATATGAAATAAGGGGGCGTCTATCAGATAAGGCATATGAAATAAGGGGGCGTCTATCAGATGAGGTATATGAAAGAAGGGGGCGTCTATCAGATAAGGCATATGAAATAAGGGGGCGTCTATCAGATGAGGCATATGAAATAAGGGGGCGTCTATCAGATAAGGCATATGAAATAAGGGGGCGTCTATCAGATGAGGTATATGAAATAAGGGGGCGTCTATCAGATAAGGCATATGAAATAAGGGGGCGTCTATCAGATGAGGTATATGAAAGAAGGGGGCGTCTATCAGATAAGGCATATGAAATAAGGGGGCGTCTATCAGATGAGGCATATGAAAGAAGGGGGCGTCTATCAGAGGAGGCATATAAAAGAAGGGGGCGTCTATCAGATGAGGCATATGAAAGAAGGGGGCGTCTATCAGAGGAGGCATATAAAAGAAGGGGGCGTCTATCAGAGGAGGCATATAAAAGAAGGGGGCGTCTATCAGATGAGGCATATGAAAGAAGGGGGCGTCTATCAGATGAGGCATATGAAAGAAGGGGGCGTCTATCAGATGAGGCATATGAAAGAAGGGGGCGTCTATCAGATGAGGCATATGAAAGAAGGGGGCGTCTATCAGATGAGGCATATGAAAGAAGGGGGCGTCTATCAGATAAGGCATATGAAATAAGGGGGCGTCTATCAGATGAGGTATATGAAATAAGGGGGCGTCTATCAGATAAGGCATATGAAATAAGGGGGCGTCTATCAGATAAGGCATATGAAATAAGGGGGCGTCTATCAGATAAGGCATATGAAATAAGGGGGCGTCTATCAGATGAGGTATATGAAAGAAGGGGGCGTCTATCAGATGAAGGCATATGAAATAAGGGGGCGTCTATCAGATGAGGCATATGAAAGAAGGGGGCGTCTATCAGAGGAGGCATATAAAAGAAGGGGGCGTCTATCAGATGAGGCATATGAAAGAAGGGGGCGTCTATCAGAGGAGGCATATAAAAGAAGGGGGCGTCTATCAGAGGAGGCATATAAAAGAAGGGGGCGTCTATCAGATGAGGCATATGAAAGAAGGGGGCGTCTATCAGATGAGGCATATGAAAGAAGGGGGCGTCTATCAGATGAGGCATATGAAAGAAGGGGGCGTCTATCAGATGAGGCATATGAAATAAGGGGGCGTCTATCAGATGAGGCATATGAAAGAAGGGGGCGACTATTCGATGCGTTATGATATATAATTTATTATCATCCTTTACTACTGGATCTGATCTTAAGCCTGTTTTATCATCTTAACCATCTCTTGTGTCGAATACTATACAAAGTTCAGGATGGACTCAGGACAAACGTCACCTTGTGCTATATAATCTATATCTTTACCACGGGGACCTGGGACTGGCATAATTAACATAAATATGATAAACATTAGACTCATTACATTACGTCCCTGTGCCTCGCTCGCAACTTGCTCAACACAAGGAGCGAGCAAAACGAGTGAGGCACAGGGACGCAATGTAGTGAGCCTAGATAAATATTACATCTTGTTTTTTCTTTCATAGCTATTTGACTTGAAGGAGCTTTTTTGTTTTGTTTCAGACAAGAGCAGTTATGCAATTCAAGTTATTCAATCTGCCATTGCTGATTACGAGAAGTACACTTGTTTACGGTTCGTGCCTAGAACAACGGAGAGGGAATACTTAAATTTTTATGTTGGTGGAGGGTAAGTTCTATTACGTTTGCTTTGAGCAATGTTGTACCTTTATTATAATGTCAATGTTGTATCTTTAGTATGTATTATGCTATTTTATATAAGAATAATCTTAAGTTGTGCTAAAATCAACGCTGGAGAAATGGTATAAAGGGGCACGCGCTCTTTCTCCTCTTTAATTGGAAACAATAATTTACCTTCGCTCTTGATTACCTCGTGTTTCTTATCGCCCCCATTTGCCTTACCATCGCTCTGGCGTCCTTGCATTCCGGTTTAAACTATAATAATAATAATAATGCACGAGATTTTATACAGGAATAGCTTATCAGTTCCGTTAACTCATACTGTTATCATTAGGTTTCTATACTGCACCAGCTTACTCTACTTTCCGCGGCACTATTAGGAGCTATTATGTATCATGCACTATTTCCAGCCATGCTTTACTATACCAATATTCTATGATATGCACTATACCAATATTCGATGCACTATGATACATGATGCACTATACCAATATTCTATGATATGCACTATACCAATATTCGATGCACGTATCCAGTTACTCCATACTGCACTAAACTAGACAATTCTATCATTTGACCCTTCAATTGCCGACCATGTTATTATGTATTGCTTTCTTATATTGAAGCGTTCTTTTCATCTAGTTGTTCTTCTCATGTCGGCTATTACAAAGGTCGCGTGAACTGGATCTCATTGGCAAGAGGATGCTGGTACAAGGGAATCGTGATCCATGAAATCGCTCATAGCCTGGGCTTTTACCATGAACAAAGTCGACCAGATAGAGACCATTACGTCAAAATCATATGGAATAATATACCAACACGTAAGTCGCTCTATCTTTCCACTCACCCCTACCCGCTGTTAAAATCAGTCCATATACTCCATGATGAACGATTCTTTATTACTTGAGTTAGTGAGTCTCTCATTGTCGTGTGTAACTTTCGTTTTCTTTGTGTATACTTAAATGTACAGTTGAACCTTGATAAGTCGACTACCGCTTAATTCGAACTCCCCCGATCTCGATAATTTTTGTATTTCTCTTGGTTCTGTATGCTTTATATGTGAACCTCGATAAGTCGAAACCTCGATAAGTGGACCAAATTTTTCTTGCTTTTGGGAGTTCGACTTGTTGAGGTTCAACTGTATTGATCTTTTTCAACTGAATTGTTGTTGATTATTTATATTTCTTTATAGTTTTATTATTCGTTATACCTTATACATTCACTAAATTTCTGCCTTTTTTACACTTTTATAACTTTTATAATTTAATAACTTTTATAATTTGCTTATATAGCTTGCTTGTAATTCTCCTGCACGTCGTATACACTCATAATCAATTTAAGCTTATATATAACGTTTTATATCTTTCATGTATATTTATGTACATTGTAGCTTCCTTGAATACTTATTTAAATCTATCCATCTTTTCTGTATATTTCTGTAAATTCATTTGCTTTTCTTGCGTACTTATATCGATTCATATTCTCTTTCCCTATATTTTTACAAATCCATGCACATTTTTCTATATTTGTAGCTACACATTTATTTATTCTGGATACTTTCCTCTTAATTTAATTATCATTCTATACCTTTCATCAATGTAGGCGTTCAATACAACTTCAGAAAGCATGGTAGTGGCATAGATAGCATGAATGTGCCTTATGATTACCAAAGTCTGATGCATTACGGTAGAACTGCATTTGGATCCGGCAAGACGACTATTCAAACCATTGATAAAAGCAAACAGTACACGATCGGTCAGAGACGTGACTTCAGCCAGCTGGATATTCTTCAAATGAATCTTCTTTACAAATGTCCAGGTATTTGCGTAGCAGATGTTGTTAGTAAAAGATGGAACAGACGTGTAAAATATGGAACAGAACTAAATAGGGACCTTGATTTGAAGGACCATGTCAGCATTCTGTTTGTAACTCGAGTGTTTCTGTTTTCAAAGGTTTTACGAAGCCACCACCTGGCACCTTGCCTCCAATTGTAACAACGAAGTCTGTCACAACGAAGCCTGTCACAACGAAGCCAGTTACAGGTATACTCGGCGCAATTTAGATTTTTATATGTTTACACAAAGTTATAATAACAGAAAGTATATCATATATAATTTTTGTAGGTTACGCAATATACTGTTCTACATATAAGCTCTGAAAGCAGAGCATTTTCTGATAGATATACAGTCAAATCTGCATAGTTCAAACTCGTGTAATTCGAACTTTGTCTAATTCGAACATTCTCACGTTTCCCCAGGCTGTTCGAATTAGACAGAGTTGACTGTATTATATTAGCTTGATTCTTATCTCGTCTCTTAGGCCCCGACAATGGAAAGTTGTTCATAATTCGTCACGTCGGAGGACTGTGCATATCAGTTGGAACCGACAGTCGTCTGCGACTCACGTCAGCTTGCGACGAAGCTTTCACGTTCATGGCCTCAAACGCAGCATCTTAGAACAAGGAAATGCATCAAGCCTGAGAGTTTAGGAGATAATTCAGTATTGAAAGTCGTGTTGTGTTCCTCATCGAATGACCAATACAGACAAACATCTGGCTCGTCCATCCAGCACATTGGAACTGGTAAATGTTTCCATCCAAATGGTGGAAGTTCAAGGCCACCGGTGGACACCAATATTGTCATCTACTCCGGATGCGACCAGTCACGTCTGAAGTTCACGTTTGAGTATGGTAAGATCTCTGCCTGCAACTTTCGATGCAATTATATCTGCAATAGTGGGCAAAGGGACGTTCTCGATTTCTGCAAATTTTGCACGCATGCTCCGTTCCCCCATCATGAAAGAAAGGCACGTACAATATTGACAAAATTCCTTTTGCACAAGGGCATAAATGGAGCTCTCTGGTAGAATCTCTATCCTTTTTATACCTATTAAGAGCTGAACATCACCTTTTTATTGCGATAATTTACTAGGTGTTCTGTGTTTTCCTAGAAAACCTTGTCACATCAAATTCACTGTGACTTTTTATATAATAAACCTGACGATATTTCTTTAATTTTTGCAGTTAAGATCTCGACCATTGCGCCTCCTACTACCATTGGTAAGTGCTATGATATCTACTTTTATTTATAACTTACCCACACAATCCCAAATCAAAACAGCTTACTACAAGCTCTGCCTTATCCACCATTCTGATAAAAATAAAGGAACGAAAGAATCAGAGGAAAAATTTGCAACTTTACATTTGCTTAGTCAGTTCTTATTGCAACATGCAGAAAAACTCATTTATTGTTTGGGGATCTTTTACAATCGTGGAAGGGAATTCCATTTGTTTCACTTTTGACTTCAACATTGCAAGGTAGTGATGCATGCTTGCGCTTTCCCTTTGCAGCTCCACAGCGCAAACAGTTCACCATTCAGCATTACAATGGAAAGTGCATTACCTACAACGTCGAAGCAAAGAGACTCCAACTGACTTCAGCTTGCAACGATCGATTCGAGCTGACTTCTTCGAAGTCCCTGAAGCACACCAGAACTGGTCACTGCGTTCGGCCAGAAGAATCGAGGAGTAATTCTCATCTCACGTTGACTACTGATTGTTCAAGGAGTGACACACGGTTTGAGCAGACATCTGCTTTCTCTCTGAAGCATTTGAGCACTGCCAAGTGTGTGCATCCATTGGGTGGTAGCATAAATCCATCGGAGGGGACATTTGTTGTGATTTACACTGGTTGTGGTGAGAAAAGACTGCAGTTCAAGTTTGTCTTCGGTAAGTCATCGTGTTTCTTGATGCTTTAAGTATACATTACGAACACGATATCCGAGACGTTGTCTATAAGAAACCGACCCCTCAGGTGAGCATTGAGAACTTTTATACTAATCATGCACTAACTTGAGATAACCTATTGAAAAGTAGAATAGTCAAAACATTGTACGATGAGTGGCATTTGGAACGGGTTTCTTGTCATGAAAAACTCCTTGAACAGTTTTTTACCTGAGCAAGAATGGAGTTGTTTTGCTATGAAGCAGTTCAAATGGCCAAATAAATTGTGTATTAATTTAATCCACTGTAATTTCAATACGATATTAATAGGACAGTCATATTTTATTTTCTTTTTTTGACAGAATAATAATGAGTGGACAGCAAAGTGCAAAGAAACATTTGATTCCGAATTGTAAGTAGAGGATACCTACCTATTTAAATAATTATTTGAGTTGGTTACAGGGTATTTTGAAATTCATTCAACTGTATTCAGTGATCTTCTTATAAGTGATTGATGTGAGTGACGTGATCACCCCAAATTCATATGAAATCTTGTTTTGATCACTGCTGAATTGCAAAACTGAAAACTCAAAAGGATTCACTCAAAAATGACATCACAGGCGTTGTGAATTTGCATATTGCTTGTTGGACCATGGTATGCACCACGTAAAGGTAGGTAACTTACACGAGCGTTTCATTGCTACGCGCTCCTCCACAGCCAAGCAAAAGCGCGTTCTTTTCTCCAATAAAAGTAGCCTGCGTGCAGACTTGACTGGTTTCTTTAAACGGTTTTGTTGAATTGAATCGAAAAATCGATCTTGTTTTTCTAGCAGACAACTCAGCCAAACTGCTTAAAGAAGCCAGTTGAGTTTCTACGCAGGCTAGAATAGAAGCCGCTGCCGCTTATTTGTGTTTGATATTTTGAAGCCGATAGGCGCTTATCAAAGACTTTTACCGAAGGATCTTACCAGAGGTAATAAATTAGAATACTGCATGGGTTTCTTGTGGCATTTGTATTTTTTGTGTCAGGTATCAAGGGCGTTCATTTTGCTGAGTGCCCCCCCCCTCAGTTTCGAATAAGCGCCCATCTTGATATAACCATTTGAAAGATAATTGAGACCAAGTATATCAAGACATTAGTCAATTGTAATATACTATATGGAATTATAAAAGTTATGGAGCTAGAACCACGAGGAAAAAGTTTAGGTAAATAATTTTATTAACTAACTGCATACTATAGAGCTTAATCTTGAATAAAAATCCAATTGAAAGTTTGCTTTTGCAATTAAGCCTCTGGGGCTTATGTGTTATTTATTTAAGAACATCCAAACTTCGAGTATAAGCTTCCAAACTTTTCAGATTTTTCAGATTTTAAGCCAAAATTGTTCTAAACATGTTCTTAATTTTTAATATCATAATTTTCGCTAAATGGGCAAAAACATTGATCCTAATTTTGTTAAAGTACAATTTTGTATAGAAGATAACAAAGAAAAGAAAGATTCTAAGAACAAGATTCGTTGGTTTTTATTCACAAAGCCATAAGATGTTATTACTTATCATTCACGATTCACAACAAACCTTAAAATCTACTTTAGGATTCTTATATTTTTACCACTTGAAGCCTCACTATATTTCTCGTTCTTATTAAAAATGGTGTATTTGAAGATTACCACGGAATTTAATTCAAAATTAGGCCATTTATTTTATTGGACTATACTTAGGGCCTGTTTATATGAGCCGAGCCAGCCCGGCTACCCGGGCTGGCCCGGTTAACCGGGCTACCTCGGCTATCACATAGAATTGCATATAATTAACATCCTGCGTTTATATGGTAGCCGGGCCAGCCCGCTTAGGTGAGATCTCGGGAGCGAGCACCCGCGATCTCACCTAAACGGGCTGAATTTTCTCCATGTAAACAGTTCAGCCCGGGCCGGCAACCGGGCTAGCCTCGTTTACAATTCCTATGCCTCGATAAATGTAGTCAAATTCCCGCCCAAATCTTCCCGCACATGTTTTGTACGAAAAATGGCGACGAAGAAGAAGCAATTTCGGTGGTCCACAGAGATGGTGGAATGTTTGATAACTGCAATCAGCAGTTACAAAAGTAAAATGTGTTTTTCTTAATTTGTACAAGAAGAAGTGATCGCGTTTACGAAGAACCAGAGTACAGCATCATTCCGTTGACTTTCATAAAGTCTCCATAACATTATTAAGCCATATAGTTGCAAGGTTAATCCAAATAAAGCTAAAACTGGGCAATGATTAACGATATCATTTTACGAAGCCGATGTACATTGTCAGTTGCCATTTTATTTTTCACAAGGAAGCGGAATTTTCCCGCCAAAACGGCCGGGCTGAAATCTACCTCACTTGGAAATTCTCATATAAAGCCGGGCTGAAAATTACTCCATGAAAGCGGGCCAGCCCGGGTAGCCGGGCTGGCCCGTCTCATATAAACAGGCCCTTAAAGACTTGAAGAGACACGATGGGCAACGCCGTGCCCACTGTGGTTACGATCGAGAAATCCGTTTTGCTAATTAGTGATAAAACAGATTTTCGTGATTTATAATTTGCTTTGAAAAGATTAGCTTCACAGTTGCATGAGAAAGAAGAGAATGTCATCGATTGATGAAGAACACGGGACGCAGCAAGCAAACGCGAGTTGCAAACTGTTTCGTTTGAATTATTGGAAAATGTGTCACAAATCTCAATTGTACCGTGTCCTGCCAAAGGAGATGTCACGTGATGGAATGTATGGGCGCCAACCAGGTCATATACCAGTGTGAAGTGGGGAAAAGTTAATTACGCCAGAACAGAAAGCACTGTTTTGTTTTCGTTCAAAATAACCTCATTCAATTGGCACTAATTTCAAGCGGAAATTAATCGAGCTCGTCGGAACACACAGAAGACTCGATTTGGAAGATGTGTTTATTGGCGTATATTCGCATCCGATCCGACATCCACACGACTTCGTCTGCATTGAAAACATTGGACAAAGAATGCGTTGTTGTTGTGCGTGGTTGGTTTTCTTTGCAACACTGGTCTAGTATGATTCGTTGTGTGTGACCGCGAGAAGGGGGTTGAGTCATTTAACCAACGGTTGTATAAAGGCATTGCGTTGTGTGTACGTTGCAGCTAACAGGAGGATTTTTGCTGAAAGGGGTTATATACATCGTTGTTATATTCAGTAGATGTGGGCGAGGCTTCTCTGTACAGACTATTGACTGAAGCGGGAATTTATTGATTAGAAAAGGCGTGTGAAGATCTGTGGAATTTTTAGTACTTGACACGTCATGTTATGTGCTGTGAAGCTCGCCTGTCAATTAACTGCTGCCATAAGAAGAAGGTAGAATATTTAATTTATCTGTTTTTATTATCCATGAGAGAGTGGAGGACGAGAAAGGGAGGAAACATTGAGCGACATTAAACGATTTTCCTTGTCTTTACTGCAGATAAGAATAATTACACGTTCTAGCCTGCATTCGCTTGGCACGCAGTGACAGTAAATTAAAGACAGAAGAAAGATTGTCAGTGCTACAAAGAGTCTCGTGTGATCAGACTGGTTATTGTTGTAAACAATAGAAGCAGTTGCATCGTTCATTGTTGCTGCTGGCAGTGATAGCCGTTGGCTTGGATTTGCTTTATTTCTGTGCATAAGTGACTGGCGTCTTTTGCAAGAGGGGACAGCCTCTTATTCAAAACACTATTAATTGGGTTGGATTGTAGTGGATTTGATATTGTCAAAAATAGAGTTGATAGAGAAAGAAGGGAGCAGTTTTCTCATCGCTACACGAGGATATATATGTTTATTTACAGACCACAGCTTGCTTCTCTAAATCTTTGAAACACACGCACCTGTTAGCATCTGAAAAGCGAACAGTATCCTCAAACAGTTTTTACTGAAATCGAACGGTTTATTTATAGAGAGAGATATATAAGGAACATGAAAACCTATCTGCTGTGTCAAATATTACAGATCATTGCCTTCAGCGAAGCTGTGTCATTGTTGTTCAAGCGGACGACACAATCAGGTAATACTCTTATTTACTCTAATTTTGTATTCTTCTCCATTGAGGAGGGTGGCAGTCAAGTTTGCGCTAGGTCAAATTCTGAAAATTCCATCTGATTACATAATCGTATATGTATATTCTTTGCGTATACATACATGCATACGTGAGCATACGTAGAATCGATTTACGAAATTTGCTAATTAATGTAGAATAAAGTCCCGAAAATAAATGTGGCGAACGTCGATTTGGAATAGATTCTTAATTGTATACCGCAAGTTCGTTTAACCTTAAGCAAAAATACTGTGAAGCCGTTTGAAGAGTTTAAATGTTTTTCGCTTTGCCGGGATTTTTGTTGTTTGAATATTTCGTTTCGTTAGTATTCAAATTTACTCTACAAGCATACATGTTTTTCGTATTGCATACGTGTCAATTTAAGGTGTGAAGCAATACTGTGTCGCTATAGAAATTCTCTCTTCCTGAACTTGTTTTTTTCCTGAATCTCATGGTTTCAAATGTCGAACAGCTAGTCGTTAGACCTTTTGCTATCGCTTTGGGACTTTCGGGGTTCGTAAAGTCCCACCCTTATCCTATAAAGCACCGTCTAAGCATATTAATCAATGCCTTTTCAATCTTTTTACGAATTCAATCAATGGATAACGAAATTATTCATTATAGAAAAGATATTCTCGTTCATACGATATACAATAAAAGCAGGAAAATCGATATATAGGAACGCAGTGCTGTGTGATTATTTCAACTTGGGTCCCGCCAACACTTTCCTTCTTTCCTTCTATAACTTCCGCGCGTGATCGCTTTGTCTTCTCGATATTGTAACGGATATTTGGACTGGCAATAAAAAAGGCTCGTTACTTTAACACACAAGAACACACACTGTATGTAATTCTAATCGATGGTGATAAATGCGGTCTCATTTTCGCTTTAATGATATTGTCATAACATTTTCCATGCAGCATGTATTCGTGATGTGTATACACGCACGTGCTAAGTCAGTAAAACTGCTCTTTTGAGTTGAAGAATACATTTAGTATCTATATACGTATATAATTAGTATTATATATAGTATACAGTGCACAATGATTAGTGTATACATATATGTGTGTAATGAAGCATGGCCCCTTAATTGTGACACATTTGAAGAGGTCTGCATTGTTGGTCTTTGTTTGGAGGTGTCCCTTGTGCTGAGGTTGGTTGCTGATAACAAATAACATAAATTATCATGTGTGTCTTGATTTTGAAAAAGGAAAGGAGGGACCCTTGCAGTAAAGTTCCATTTGTCAGATACGAAGAAGACAAATGATAGATTGATTTATAAGAATATCCTTTCGACATTTCCGACTTGGTTTCGCCTTTTGTTGTCAATCACCAGGCTTTTCCGTTAAAAGCGTTACAAAGAAATACATTTTCCTTTGGCTGAGGCTCCACGGAAAGATTACTCCGTCGTGGGAGGGTGTTTCCATTGCAATTTCTCAATAGGCCATTTAGTAATCTTGGTGTCATTTTTTTATTTGGATATGCCTTGTGTATTTATTCAGAGGTTAATGACAAGTCGAGAAATCCGGTCGACTAAAGTCGGATCAGATCGCCTGAACTCTTTTAATTCGGGGGTGTGACTACTGGGCTCAAATGTCCCAGGATTATATAGTTTCGTTGAGAGATTTTTGGTGGCCAAATTTAGGTGCTAAATTGTTCCAGGGCTGTCCCAAAAACTCTCCTGTCCCAAAGCTGTTCCCTTTGGGCCTTGAGGTCACTGATTCATGTTATCTCTGATCAACTCTTTCGGTGAATGTCTTCAGCATTGCTTATGCATATGATTGTTATGTTACTTGCAACCAGAAGTTCCCAGGGCGATTAAGAAGCCTCGTTAGTTGCGTGAACCGACTTGGCAATCCTGATTAAACTCTTACCCACTGTTTCTTCCACTCAAGCGACTGCTTATGATCTGTACCCGTCAACAGCCGCAAACCTCCCCTTAAACTGCTTCTCACCTTGATATTTTTGCCATGAATTACAGCGACTATGGATCAGCTCAAACTCTAATAACATAAAAGTCTTATAGAAACAAAGTTAACAACGAGATGTAATCATCTATTAACCGAGTTTAACAGTTACCGAGGATGAAACGAGAGCTTTGTGGCTCAGAAAAGATTATACACTATACGTGTATTGTATTGAGATGGGATACGTTTCCTGTATTCTGTTTATAGTGGTCTTGTCGAAAATATTTTGATATTTTGAAGCAGTTTGTTAGTTGTTTAGTAAAGGAAAGCCCAGCCTGAGACTTTTAGAAGCCATGTTCTTAATTTACGAAGCCTTTGGAGGCGGCAATCAGTAGTAGGTCCACAGGGGTGCAATGGGTGCGAATGCAAAATTAATAATAAATAAATTTGTGTCTGTGGTTTTAGGGCGAGAAGGATAGCCTACCCCATTTGTCTTTGATTAGCTACAATTATGGAGTTAAGTCATGTTTACGTTCCTCGCTCTAATCTAATGAGATGAAAAGAAAAGGATCTTGTTTATCGGCTCAGATTAATCACAAACATTATGTTTGTTGTCCGCATGTTCAACTGTTTTATTATTTTGAAATAGTGTCATGCACCCTGGCGAAAGCTGACAAGCATACACAAATTGACACAAGGTATTATCAGCAGCACAACTGAGGCCACATCATGCATTCTCGTCAATTTGAGTGATTTGCACTGCACGAATGCCGTTCTTGCAGTTGCTAATTAATGTCAAATTGTGGCAATCCTTGGTTGTTTCGGTATATACCTCATGCCTAATCTTGTGGCACATCCTGCTTAAGCAGTACCTCAAGGTTTTAAGCTTATTTTTGTAAGCTTATTGCCTTTGAAAGTCGCTTCACCAATTTAACGCACAAGGTCATGGAAGGAAACGGCTGTGTAGACGAAAGCTCTGCGTCCAGAGTTTGTCATGAAAGGAAATTGTTTGTCCAGTTAAATAATTAATCATCGGAGGGGTTTTTGCTTCTATTCTGTTGGTCATGGAAGGAAATCGTTAGTTCATGACGTAAAGTGACAGAGCTTTGTTATTTTGACTTCATATGGCGTTTGCTATTATTTATTTTCGGATTTTTTCCTCTGTTGGCCATTTACTTTTACGCAAAAATGAGTACCGTATTTCCTCGATTAAACGCCCCGGGGCGTTTATTAATCTCGGCACTTTTTGAGGGGCGCCTAATCGAGGGGGGCCATTATTCGAGGGGGGCGTTTATTAGAAAGTACAAGATCACAGGCCCTGTCACTTGGTCCAAAAAAAGAAAATGGTTTAGTTGAGCCTTGTTTTATCGAGCAACAACGTAGAAAATGAAATTCGCCATGGTTTTGCACAAAGAGGGGCGTTTAATCGAGGGGGGCGTTTATTACAAAAGCTGGCAGCATAAGGGGGCGTTTATTCGAGGGGGGCGTTTAATCGAGGGGGGGCGTTTAATCGAGGAAATACGGTAAGTGAGACTCCACAGAAAATTGTTGATGTGTGACCTGGGAGATTTGACTAACGAGCTTACTGGCGCTTTAGTTTGCGTGAAACGTGTATGCGTGCAGCGGTGCCTGTTATTCAACCTTAGATTTTGCGACAATAACACGCATCAAGTCGTATCATCTTCATTCGTGCGTGACACGAAGCTTGGGTCAAGCGACACGAACTTGAACGAGAGAAAATTGTTTTTTCTACCCCCCCCCCAATCTCACCCCAACCCCGTTAACTGAATCATAAATGACATCATTTGCATGAGATAGTTTTACGAAACCTGATTAACAATGTTCTTCAAATGAATGAATCTATAACATGCAGACTAGTGCATATTCTCTGATCCATTTTCATGCATACATCTACATTTCCCGGGCGTTGTCTCCCCAACAATGACAAACAGTCAACAACACCAAGAAAGCCCCAATCCTTTTGCAAACAAGGCTATTTCACACAATCCTTCACATGCATACGATAGGTATATTAAATTGACAGTATACGCTCTTTAACCGGAAATGAATTTTCATTGGCTAACGCGATTTTTCTTAGCGACGTGGTAGCAACGGATCTGGCCAAGGATCTTCACAGTGAAAAGCCTATGGAGCTGCGCCTAACTCGTGTTTTAAAAATGGGTTTTATCGCGTTATTTTGGTAAAATATTGAACAAAATATGTTTTTCTTGCGGGTTCGTATATGATATTTCAAATTTGTCAAGTTTTTTCAAACATTTTTCACTTCTGGGTTTTATTTTGCGCTTTGTCAAAACATACCAAATTTAGGCTCGTCCGCCAGTCAATTGGTTAGTAAACTCAATTATTAGGGTTATATACTTCTTCTGTTCTGTTGTGAATCGAGGAAATACAGAATTCCAGAAAATACTAATCATAAATAGTGCGGGTTCGTGCTTTTTCGGTTAGTTTTCAAACATCCGTTAGTTTTCAAACGCAGCTAATGTACGAAATGAAATGTCATGTTTCACTTATATGAGGAGTGCAGACATGAATATGAATTGCGCATTCGTAAATGTTATATTTTTCTTTAATTGATTTTGACCTTTTTTGATAGTAGGATGGCGTAATCTCACCCATTTCAGAATTTTTGCAAATAAATAGATGGCATTTTTCCAAGTAAATTCTCTTTTGCTACATCAATAGTTTTGAGCTGTTTTGCTGTCCATATTACAAAATGGGTCCATTCAATACGGGCTGATGTCAGTTCAGCTTGTACTTGATCCCATTGGGGATGAAAGATGGAATAATATAAGATTCAAATGTATAAAACACTTGCTTGCAGGGCCGGTTCCAGAAAATTTTCTTCGGGGGGTGTAAGCTCTTATGTACCGAGCAATTTAAAAAAAAACCTTACCACAAAACCATATAAACTTTCGCAACATAATTTTACCGACCAAAAATCGAAATTTACCGAGTAAATCGCTAAAACTCAATTCTTGGGGGGGTGTCACACCCCCCCACACCCCCCCATGGAACCGGCCCTGCTTGCTTGAGTAATATATGAAAGTCACAGGAAATAACATTCAACCAAGTGGCTTGGACTTTTTTCCAAGTATACTAATAAGGTGCACCCTGGATGGAATTACTGAAACACCCTCTAATAAAAGTAAGAGGGACCTTGGAGATCAAATGACCCTATTGAAGTAGCACATTCGATAAGATTGCTCAGGCTTAACTGAAGGTCTAAGTTAAAGAGGATAGTTTCTAACTTGCAAAAAATGTAAACTTAGATAGAGAATAAAATTGATAGTTTTTAATGCCAGCTGCACTGCTATCAGTCAGTCTTGAATGGGCCCTTTTGTATATGGACACAGAACAACTCAGAACTGCATATTGATTTGATTTGATGTACCTAGTCTGTAAAACATTAGCTTCCACAAGGGGCGTTTGAAAATTAACCAAGACAGCACAAACCCGCACCATTTTCCTCAAAATGATTATTATTTATGATTAGTGTTTTCTGCAATTCATCATTTGCTCAATCGAAATGAAACATAACCCCAAAAATTGAGTTACTGACCAATTGACTAGCGGACGGGCCTAAATTTTGTATATATAGGGCACATTTTGACACACCGCAAAATACAGCCGAGAAACAAAAATAGACAAAAAAAACTTGACAAATTCGAAATATCATATACGAACCCGCAAGAAAAGCATATTTTTTTCAATATCTTGCCAAAATAACGCGATAAAACCCACTTTTAAAACATGAGTTAGGCGCAGCTCCATAGGCTTTTCACTGTGAAGATCCATAGCCAGATCCGTTGCTACCACGTCGCTAAGAAAAATCGCGTTAGCCAATGAAAATTCATTTCCGGTTAAAGAGCGTATAACCAGACTCTCTGTATGTCTCTTCAATTCAACCACGGAAGAAGATTTCCTTATTAGCACACTAATGATCTTACGTTCTTTCTGACGTCTTAAGCGAATGCGCTTAGAATTAGATTTAGGATACGTAACAAGTGGTGTCTGTCATACAAAACGTAATTAGTATTAAGATCTCATTATCCTGGAACGGTGGGACAGTCTCACTTGTAATACACGGTGTCTGTTTGAGTAACTGATCGAGGAGTGCCGTTAGTTTTTATAATACCTCGCTGCCAAAAACATGGCAATCTACAGTGGAACCGCCATTAACGGTCACCTCTGTACAACAACCACAGACGTTGCTCCCAATGGTGTCCGTTCGTTATGTGGAGGTTCCACTGGATTGTTTGAAAAGACGTTTTTTTCAACGACCACGAACTTGTCTTTGCACCATTGTACTCAACTATTTTAACACCATATATTCAATGTTTTCCATCAGAAATTAGCGTCATTTTGGGGGCTTTTTTAGCCACTGCTAATGAAATTCATGAGCAGTTTTGGCTTTAAACGAAATGAAACAGCATGTTTTGTTGACAGATTTCGGTTGGAAGTTTGCTTTTACAAAACGAACGGTCTCCTTAATGCTAACATAGACAACTGTATTTGCTAATAATATCCCTGCCGATCAAGAAAGTTTATTTTAATTTATTTATCCAGTATCAGAATTGTTTGCTGTCTCTTATTTGACGTTCTAATTATAGCTACGAGAAATCTGCGAGGAATTGATACTCAAGCAAGTGTAGATCCTGGCACTACACTAACTTGTGCGCAATGAATTAACGAGGGAGTTGTATGATTCCCTTTGCAGTGATATTAATTGATTTTGCAAAGTATTGATACAGATGTAGATGTATGATCTTGCTTCTTTCATAGATGATTGTGACTTTGATAACGATGCTGAACCGTTTTGTCACTGGAAGAATGCTGGAACCGAACTGAAGTTTATCAGAAATTCTGGTGCCACTACAAGCTATTCAACCGGGCCACCAGGCGACCATTCAAAACACCAAAGTAAGACCATCGTATTGGTTCACTCCTCAGTTTAGAATCTCTAAAACAATCAGCTTAAACTCTGCGAGAAATTTTATATAGCTACAATGTAGGTCTGCTTTTTCGGCCTTCAAGTTGCCCAATCAAATAGCACAATGTCAATCACGTGTTTGTCAATGCTGCAAATTGATTGGCTAACTAATTACCTGTCTCTTTTCAAGATGGCTCATACGTCTACCTGGAAGCTTCAAATGCCAAGTATGGCCACAGGGCGCAGATCATCAGCAGGAAGTTCAAGCCGACAGTCCGAACGACTCTGAAATTCTACACGTTCATGTACGGATCCACGGTGAACTACTTGAGAATTGTCATAAAGAAGGAGAGACAGGAGCTTGAAGAACTGTGGAAGATATCTGGAAATCAAGGTAAAGCGTGGCTGCCAGTTGAAGTTCAATACATAAGCCTTGTACCTTATCAGGTGAGCAACAAATATTGATGACCGCAATAGATTATTTGATATAACCCCCTCTTCCTCCCCCCTTTAACGAGCTTGAACTGCCAGACTTTCGAACTCGTTTACAAGTGTGATTTAGTGGTAAAACTCTCGATGTGGTGAATGGAGTTCATATTGATGAGAATTAGAAGGTCTTTGACAAACCTCTCCATTGAATTCCCTGTTTTCAATAGACGCCCTCTCACGATGCTTGATAAAATGAATAAGGGCCACCAGGCGTCTAATCAATGACGAAATCATTCAATCGTGATGTGGGTTCACGTGTGCCAATACAAGTTTGTAAACAAAGAGGCAGGCTCTGTCCATATAGCAAATAATTAAGAATATTTTCAGATCATTAACGTTTTGCTAATTGCTATATAATTACAAGCCAAGTGCTTTTTCTCATCATTAATTCCACGTTGTTTGGAGTTTCTAACTTTTCTAATTCTAATTGATATGGGAATCGAATGCGTGGTTTTTTATCCAATCGAGTAATCAATAAAGCCTCTCGATAATGACAAAATATTCTTTGAAAATCTAAGGACAGTAAACTATTGTCTTATGTTGGTTGCTGTGTTAAGATACAGGCTTTTGCATGGCTGCTAAGTCATCTAAGTTTCAATGGCGCATGCATATCGTTCATGTGAATATATCCATTAATGAGTTATATTTTATACAATGTGTGAGTGAATAAAGGTTACGGATGTGGCCCCTTTATTTCATAATAACTTGTAGAATATCGCGGCCATAATGGCTATAATTTTCTACATTATTGCATTAATCTAAGTTGAAAATGACATTGGACCATTTAAAACAAGAAATCTTGTCAAATACACCAAGTCAATGCATAGCTTTATGCTTCTTAATCCATACCATTATTCATAATACTATTAGGTCGACAGACGCTGTATAAAAAATGTCTATTTGCATTCTTCAATGTTTTTGATTATGATAAGCCTTTCCTGTCTTAGTCTGTTAGTATAATTTCGTTTGCAAACATTCATTATATCTATTCCGCCGTTGTAAATAAATTAAAGAAGTGAGGGACAAAGGGTACAGCCCAAACTTTAAACAGATCACAAAACAATATAACAAAACATACGAGCGTTTGTCACATTAATTATTTTTACAATCATTCTATACTCAAGTACCTCGTGTATTTAATGTTTTTGAGCATGCGCAACAAGCGTCGATTTTGGTAGGTTGTTGTGGGGACTTTTTTCAACTGTATCTAAGTATATGCAGGCTACATGGGTGAAAGTTGAGAATAGGAATGGTGTTGCGGGGGATACATGCGCAGTAAATGAAAATAGCAATTCGTCAGTGATTGCATTAGTATTAGCACTGTCACTGTACTAGTACTACTACAAGTAGTTTTCGGTGCTGGTACTAGTACAGAAAAGCTCTGCTAGTATTTCTGTTGTTGTTGTTGTGCGAAATGGCTAGAATTTCGCGGGCTTTTATGCTCAAGAGTGAATGGTACTCAACTTAAGCTGAATGGAAACAAGCCCTACCTCCCTACTGTGCAAACCATAATACTTATGGGCCACGATTTATCATCAGACTTTGGCATGAAAATAGAGTCGCGACTTCGCTGTTTGTTGGTGCTTTACTGCTTTCGATTTATACATGTGATTCAAGCCAAGAAGACGCTAAAACAAGCGCGTTAATCGTAAACCATTTACCTGCCTATTTAAATGCGGCTTCATCAACAAGATGCTCTTGAATCTAATTCAAATCCCAGCTTAGGCCTAATTTAGCCGCATTGTCAGCAATTATTGTTTTGTCTCGTTCGCACTAGGGCTCATTTACACGATACTGCGCAAGCTTTTTGTTGGACCCGTGTGCGGTGGGTCAATGCGCAGTGCATAGCGCGCTTTGATGGCGTTTTTATTCGAAATGGAATTAATATATTTATGATATGTATTGAATGTGCCAAATTGGATTTGGCTTATTGTTGCTGATCGTGGTCTGATTCCTTCCATTGAAGACAGGATTACGTATGGCCAGAGTTATGAGTTGTAATTAACTTCGATTCGCGACCAGATTGTTGGGGGGGGGGGAGTGTGAAACAAGCTGAAATGCCGCAGAGCTTTAGTCTTGCTATTAAAGGAGCGGACTTACGTTTTAGGTTGGTCTCTAAATAATGGACACTCGAAACTCTGTCATTGAAGCGAGCGGAATTATTTTGCCTTCCTCTTAATAGAAATAAAGCTAAAAGCGCATGGCATTCAATTTATTTTTAATCGCATGTGTTTTCATTATAGTCCGTATGCAGATGTTTTGTATACTACTATCCGTCTGTCTGTTTCAATTTCATATATCTGATTCCGCGCTTCCTTCTGTTCCGTAGATTATCATCGAAGCAGCCGCCGGCAGATCTTTCCAAAGTGACATTGCCATCGATGACGTCCAATTCATCAAAGGTAATACACGGACCAGTTGCTCTCTAAGATAATTCTCTCGAATCTGATAATAGACTCGATTTTGCGGAATGGTCAAATTGTAGTGACTACCTTACCACTGGCCTACGTGTGTTTAAAACGTGAACATTCACTTTATTCATTATCTCGTAGATGATGCACCATTCTCAGGCTGGTCACAGTGGAATTCGTGGACCGTCTGTAAACGCAAGAACAATTGGTGTCAGAAGGAACGCTTTCGGCTTTGTCTTGAGAAGGATGCAACTCTCTGTGGAGTTAAATCCGACGAGAAAGTCCAGAAACAAGTATCCAGTTGCTCATTGTTGTCTTGCAAAGGTATTTCTCTTCTGGTATTTCTCTTGGTAGTCAATGTTTCTAGAAAACAATGATTTTAATAGCTGGTGTTAAGTTTCTGACTTTGTGTTCGTCAGCCGCCATCAACTATGAATTTGCCAGAGGTTTTCCTCGGATAGGAACAATGGCACAAACTGTATTGCATTCACTGCAAATGGGCCTAAATCGACTAAAAAGGAGCTTTAGGCCCGTCATTGCTTACTGAGTCGTTGGATTATCACGTGTTGTCGCTACGTTTATTTTTAATCCCATCGATTTTCTTCTAGTTGATGGTCATTGGAGCTTGTGGGGGAAATGGTCAAAATGCTCGTCTGGATGCGAGGCTGGGTGGCAAGTGCGCAGGCGTCTCTGCAACGAACCGAAACCGATGCATGGTGGGAAGGATTGCAATGGACACTCTGAGGAAACAATGACGTGCTGGAATGGATTCTGCAAACGAGGTTAGCCTTTTTTTTTTTTATTCTTCTTGTTTTTGTTTATCTTTAAGTTTTATTCCGCCTTTTCTCAATCTCGACAGTTTACTGAGTTCTGAATTTGTTGGCGTAGGCCCATCAAAATACGCACTCGATTATTTATTGTGAATTTTCTTTTGTCAGGTTCTGATGACTGTGATTTTGACAATGATGCTAATCCAATGTGCCATTGGAGAAATGTGAATGGAACTTTGGGATTTCACAGGAAGAACCTTTGGACAGGCACTGCTGGGACTGGTCCACAAGGAGATCACTCGAACAATACACGTGAGTGGTACAACATTTGGCGTTTACTGTCAAGCTCTACATTGCCTTTCACGCATTAAACAGGCTTATATTCGGTAGACATTCAGTTGAAATTTTTGCTATTGGAGAGTGAGGAGACTGAGTTAAGCTTGAAGCAAACATACAGTTGTTTTATGCAAAGGTTTTTCAGAGCAATGCTTATACTTTTTGGCGATTTATTACTTCCTTATAAGCACTTTCTTATCAAAAAGCGTGTAAGGCATGTAAAGTAAAGAAGCGACGAGAAACGCCCATCAAACTTTTAGTCAATACGTCACAGCTTCATTGTTGTCTTCAGAGCATATCAAGCATTTTGTCACTTTATTGAGCATTGCATTTTATTTTTCAGATGGCAAATATATTTATTTGGAGTCATCGTCACCAGCAAAATATGGACAAATAGGCCAGATAGCCAGCAAAATATTCCCCGCAATAGAGAGAAGAACTTTGAAGTTTTATGTTTACATGCATGGAAAAACTGTCAACTATTTACGTGTCTTAATCCGTACTTCCAATTCAAGTAGAGAGTTATGGCGTGTCGATGGCAACCACGGAAAGAAATGGATTCTGGGAAGGGTTGATTATTCGTGCCCAGTTCCTTATCGGGTATGCATCTTGCGTGCGTTGTATCTTTTGTGTGCTGCTATCAAATCTGCGTTTATCTATGAGAGATCGTAATTTTTTTTAATTTTATAGTTTAATTTCATTATTTTCAGATTTTATTCGAAGCAGCAGTGGGTAAAAACTTCCAGAGTGATATTGCGTTGGATACAATTCATTTTGAAGATGGTATGAGCGATTTTATTTTATTTTAATTCCATGGCTAGCCTTGATATTTCTGGCAATTACTATTTTCTGAAAGACTTGCTGTTAAAATTGTCGGAACCATGGAATGTGAACCTTGGTGTTCAGGGAACTACGGAATTTTGAACTCTAAACTTTTCAGTACCCTAAGTTATTTAAGAAATGGAATCGTGGAACCACACCTTGGGATCACTGGATTTAAAACGAACTTGCCAATTGTGAAACTTTGGAATGGGATCTTTAGGGCTGAAAGGAACGTGAAATCTCCCAATAGCATTGTTTATGCTTATTAAGAGACCCCATTTATCCCTTCCTAAGGATGTTAACATTTTGAAATTAATGTTTTTTCTCTGCTTAACCAATAGTTTTCATTACCTGTTATCTAATACAACATTTGAAGATAAATAAATTGTTCTTAACATTAGTTTTTTATTCTAGTCGTCGTAAAGTTACGAAAAACTGAAGTCAAACCTCATCGAAGTCACGAACAAAAGGTACAAATTAATCATTTCGTATTATTGACTTTTGCTGCTATTCTTCTTACGTTTTATAAATAAATACAAATTTATTATATTTTCTATTATATTTATTGTTATCATTGCTTATGAAATTATTCTTATGAAATAAATTAAAATGTTTTCTGTAGATAACTCAAAGTTATAAACATTTGCATAAGAACAACATCGATTTCTGTTTAAAATGTAAATGAAAGTAAACTAAATTACATTACAAAATTCGGAAACATGTGTAACAGAGAAATATTAATATTTTAGTCAGCTCAACAATGTGAATTTTGTATTGTTTTAAATCCAGCTTTCGAATTCATATTTTAGCATTGTGAATTCATTCCTAGAGTATATTAATGGATGCTTTAAAAAATACTGACATTTCGTTGATGTGACTCAATGGAAGGTGGTATGATCAGGTAGGTATGGAGGGCTGGAGTAATGCATTAATCAAGGTTATTCTCCAGGATGCGAGAGGCAAGGTAGATAAAAGTCCAGTCCAGTCCGACAATTATCATATACCTGACTGCAGTTCTTAGCACGACAACAAAACGTCGCGTATTGGTATTTGTTGCTGCGCAGGAGAAAGAGTATTTCACTTGTCGTAGTAAGAAACACGATTATTATAAATTTTTTGACGTTTTGATTATTTTACTTCTTTTGTATTACGTGTTTTTTGCTTGTTTTCACACTTATCTTTTTTTGTTGCAGCGAAAACCACATTCACGAATCTGTGTGCATCACAACGTTTATTTCTAGCTCCACCTGGGCTATTCGCTTGATGTGTGATGTTGTAACAATTCAAATGTATTGCCCACCTGCTTGGCAAGCATCAAGCAATAACATGAAGGTACTAGAACATCCCGCAACAAATTACAATCAGGTAGACGTGCTAACATTTTAACAATGCTTTTTTATTCTTTGCAATTTAAATTTCTTTTTTTCAAACCTTCTCGAATCTATTACGTGTTTTCTTTCCCCACACGTGGAGCACGATCAGCATGAACGTTGTCTTTTAAGCAATGCCATGCCAGAAGTTGTTTATAAAGTAAAAAGTTTGTTTTCTTTATCGTTGAACGGTTACTGCGTAGCCCAATGACCTTGCTATGAAATTCACAAACTGCCAAGAATACAAGTGGCTTATGCAATCAGGTATCAAGGAGAGTTACTGAATGAAGTATTGACGAGAAAAACAACAACAGATTTTGAAGCAACAACATTATGGAAACCGTCTTCGCTTCCAAGATGCGCCTTTTTTATGCTGCCATAGCTGCCATCTTTTCTTGCCAATGAATCTGAGTCAATCATTCTGTAAGTGAAGTCCTTGGCATCTATGTTTATCTATCAAGTTTATAAATGTGTAATTTAGTGAGAACTTTAGATGCTCTCAGTTATAGCAAAAACAGTTTGAACCTCTATAAAATACTTCTTTACTGTGGTTGATATTTGTCTTTTTTTTCTTATTCCGATTTGGGTTTCATGCATCATGTTTGACCCACGACGCAATAAAAAAACTGCTTTTTTCCATGAGTGATTGATATATTCTCCACTGTAAGAATTTATTTTATACTGTTGTCCATAATATTGTTTTATGTCTCTTTTCAGCATTTGCGCCTCCCGCCCCAGTGCACTGCGCAGACGATTCTGACATGAAGGAGTTCTGTCCCAAATTCAAGGAAAAGGATTTTTGCAACACGAAAGTTGAAATGATGAAGATTGCTTGTGCCAAAACCTGCGATCTTTGCCCAAAAGGTATAGGCTATTTTCACCCACTCTTTATATCGACGTTCCATTCTGTTTATCCATCTGGTCCACATTTTAGGCAGATCTGGTGTTATAGACAATTTAGTTACAAGGATTCACATAAGTAAAATAAACAGCTATGATTTTGAGCCTCTCGAGAACGGCAGATAATCATAAGAAGTACTTTTTTACTGTTTGAATAGTTGCAAAATTTTAATAAAATAACTTCGAATAGACTCTGTGTACAGCTATGGCATTTTTACTTATAGATATGTTCTCCAAAGACATTGCTGACATCATTAAAGATCAGAAAAAAGTAGAGAATGCGACAGGAGAGAGCGCTGATAAAACCAAACAGGGCTTGAAGGAGGGGAAGGGATCCCCAACTGCCGAAGGGGATTTCAAGGGAAAGGGAAAGACGGATGCTGAGAAAGAGGCCACTGAAGTGCCCGAGAAAGAGGGTGAGAAGGGAAAAGAAGGCGAGAAGGGAAAAGAAGGTGACAAGGAAGGGAAAAAGCCCGACAAGGATGTTAAAGAACCAGATCTTGGAGGTGAGTGAAATATTTTAGATTCAATGTTGTGACGTTGTGTTGCATGCTTTTCCACGGGACACGAACACGTATATTGGTGATTTATACACGTACACATATATTATATTGAAGGTGTGAAAACACGCTCACGCTCGCATCTTCACACCTTCAAGCGAGTGTATCAGTCAGCCACGTTTACTTAAACATACTATAAAGCTATAAGTGCCAAATGCAAGTTAAGCAATTGCAATGTATCAAGGACCCACATGAGTGTTAAAGGAAATAAAAATAGTTTATTTCAGTGAGGTTTCGTTTGCGATAATTGCTGAAGTATACTGTCATCCATGTTTCTTTTACTTGTTTCACTTACAGGTAAAGATATTGGAGAGGTTGGCTCAACGAGTGGTGGGTTGAAATTTACTTTGATTTCAAACGAGTTATCTAGCGTTTGTCACTTTTAAGGCTTTTCTCATGATGTACATTATTATTTATTATTGTACCAACAGGTTGCGACAAAAAGTGCCAGACAGAGTGTGTAGAAGCCCACAACAAGTACCGAGCCAATCATGGTGCACCACCGCTCAAATGGGACAAAACTCTTGCAAATCAGGCTCAGGCAGTAGCAGACAAAAATGCTGCTTCAAATAAATTCGAGCACTCTGATTGGGCGGCAGGAAAGGGGGGCGAATGCATTGGCTGGGGGCCCATTAAGCCCTCGTGGTTGATCAATGTCAAGGACTGGCATGACGAGGAAAAGGATTATGACTACAGCACTGGAAAGTCAAAGAATGGAAAAGCAATTGGTCACTTTACACAGGTTGTCTGGAAGAAAGCGACCAAGGTCGGATGTGGTCTGAGTGAGATGACAATGTATGGCTCAAAAGGACCGTTTTACATTGCTCAAATGGATGTCGTTGGTATTGTACAAACAAAAGACGAGCTTGACAATGTTGGGAAAGCCTAAAGAGGTAGAAAAAAAGAGAAATTTATTAAATTTTATTCGTTAGGCCATTTGTTTACGCTTTACCTTTATCCAATCAACCGAAAGCTTGCAACCACGTGGTACAGTTTTTATGAGGTAGTTGGCTAATGCAGAGTCCACGATAACATCAAAGATGGATTGTTTTTCCCTGCAAGCGAGTCAACAAACAGCTTCAATATTACTTTGATTTTTTGCCTTTCTTTTCAGAATGATATAGACTGGTTTAAAGGCTTGAGAGAGAAGCAAATGGACGAGAAAAGGAAAGGAAAAAAGACCCATTCGAAACATGCAAAGTTTTCCAGAAGGAGTCGTTCTCCAAAGCATAGTTATCATCATCATGATTAACCTGGCTGTACGCAACTACCACCTTGTTAATTGGTCGTCTTTTGTGACGTTGCATGCCTGAGGATAGGGCGAACCTACGCAAGTGCATGTTTCATTAACTCTTTTTGTATTACCTGCAGTGTATGTACATTATGAGTGGACAATTAACGTGCTGTGGTGCAATGCATTGCTGAAATAGTTGCGTTGCATTTGTGGAAGATCTCAATAGAGTATTGTGACAGTGACATTGCACACGACAATGCTGTTTATGAATTGCTAGTTTGCATATATCACGCTGTTATTTAAATGCCCATGTGTGAATTTTGCAAATGCATTGCTAAGAGACTTTCTTTATCTTCAACTATTGCTTCTTCCATGCAATATTTGCTTGAATTCCAATAGGTTTATGTATTGTGATCCTCGGGGAGCTGCTGTGTTTGTACTTTGACATATTTGCATTGGTATGTCTCGTGAATATCCAGCATGCATGGCATAACTTGGCGGTTGCTGTGCCCCATAATCCCTTTCTGTTTCAGTATAAATATGAGCATCGCTTCTCGTGTCATTCTTTGGTTGAAACAGCTGCAGAGAAGACGTATGAAGATGCAATGATAAGAAAGTGACATCAACTCAAGACTTCATTGGCCTAGTTGGCAGACTCGGGACCAGTTGGCAGTTCTTCTTTGGCCTAAGTCTACTTCGGCTTACTACAACTACTTCTGCAGTAGACTTCATTACCTTGGCACATCACAGTACTTCGTTTGGCTTCACGCGGCAATCTATATCGTAACAATGTTTTGCATGTTTTTATTTCATTCTATTTCTTATATTTTCATTTGGTTCATACTCGTTATTTGTTCATTGCTTGCCGCCGAAGAAACCGTTTAATTTTGTTGATGTAGCAACATTTGCTGGGTGGGATATTCCTTGAGCAACGAATGCTATTAATTAATTCTGAATCTTGTGCTCCGATGGCCTAAATAACATGGAATTCTTCTGCAATATAGAGACAGCCAAACCCAAAATATAACGCACGCTGAACACGAGGGTTAGGGTTCATGATGCTCCTTTAAAGTTAATTAACAATTTTGTATTAATTTTCAAATGTTTTTACTTTCTTTTAGCATGAAGAAGAAGATGTCTCAATTTGTTTATGTTTTCATAAAAGTTTATTCGATTTACTTGTCGTTTTTTCTTGCCGCTTATTGCAAGCATAGGATAAGTTAAGCGTTAACTTAGACTGCTGTAAGCTCTAATGAAGTAGTTTGACATTAGGTGAATTAGATCTAGCTTGTGTTCACCAGCTTCAGCATAAGTTGCGCTTAAAATTAGCATAAAGTAAGCGTAGAAGAACAGTAAAGTATAGGCTAGACTCATAAGTAATGCCAAAGAAATTTAGGGTAGAATAATATAAGATTACATACGCATAAAGGCCGCTATCATACTAAAGAAAGATTAGTGTAAATTCAGCATAAGCTAGGCTAGAATCGGAAAAAGGCTAGTATAGGCTAGGCTCAGCATAGGCTAGGTTCAGCATAGGCTAGGCTCTGCATAGGTTAGGCTCTGCATAGGTTAGGCTCTGCATAGGTTAGGCTCAGCATAGGCTCATAAGTAGCATAAGCTCATAATATATTATTAGGGGTGGCAGGAAAAAAAGGATGGTTGGGAAAAGCTATGTGGGAAAGTAGAAGAGCTGCAGAGAGGGACGGGGCCACACGATCTTTGAACACGTTGCATATTTCTCTATCCCTTGAATGCTCTCTCTCCCTACCATTTATCCTCCCCCCTTCTCCCATCTCTTTACCTTCATTCTTACCTTTACCGTTTTCGCCTCTCAACCATTCCTCCTCTAGTAATTTCTCGCGCTTACATTTAGTTGCAATTCGCATGACACATCCTATGCTTACGCTTAGTTATCTTACGCTTGCGCATGCCTTATACCTAGTTATAAAATACCTTACGCTTGAGCATAGTTATAAAATATCTTATCATCGTATAGTATCGCTTACGCTTAGTTATAAGATGTCTTACGCTTTAGCATAGGTTATGCTTAGTTATAAAATATCTTACGCTTGTGCATCGCCTATGTTTAGTTATCAGATAGCTTGCGCTTATAGCTTAGGCCAATTCTATTTCAAGTGTATAGTGCGCTCATTATATATGGCCTTAAGTTACTCCTTGCTAGCAGCCTATGCTTCTATCATTCTAAGTGTATGCGCTTACGCTTTTACTCTTATTGTACGCTATAAGCAAATTTCGAAAACTTCCTGTGCTAAACCTACGCTAACTTATTTTATTCTAATTCGCATAATAATGAAGCGTTTCATCAAGTTTATCTACCCTACGCCTACGCTTAACTTAGGCCTATGCTTGCAATAAGTGACAAGAAAAAACGACAAGTAAATCGAAGAAATTTTTATGAAAATATAAACAAAATGGCAAGTCATCTTCTTCTTCATGCTAAAACAAAAGTGAAAATATTTGAAAATTAATACAAAATTAGCAATTAATTTTAAAAGAGCATCATAAATGTCATGTTTTATAATTTGGGTTTGACTGTCGTTTTGTTGCAGCAAGATTCCATGTTATTTAGGCCATCGGGGAACAAGATTTAAAGCCGTATGATCACATTCGTTGCTCAAGGAATATCCCACCCAGCAAATGTTGCTACATCAATAAAATTAAACGGTTTCTTCCAGCGATCCGCGGCAAGCAATGAACAAATAACGAGTATGAACCAAATGCAAATATAAGAAATAGAATGAAATAAAAGCATGCAAAACATTGTTACGATATAGATTGCCGCGTGAAGCCAAACGAAGTACCGTGATGTGCCAAGGTAATGAAGTCCACTGCAGAAGTAGTTGTAGTAAGCCGAAGTAGACTTAGGCCAAAGAAGAACTGCCAACTGGTCCCGAGTCTGCCAACTAGGCCAATGAAGTCTTGAGTTGATGTCACTTTCTTATCATTGCATCTTCATACGTCTTCTCTGCAGCTGTTTCAAGCAAGGAATGACACGAGAAGCGATGCTCATATTTATACTGAAACCGAGAGGGAGTATGGGGCACAGTAACCGCCAAGTTATGCCATGCATGCTGGATATTCACGAGATATGCTAATGCAAATATGTTAAAGTACAAACACGGCAGCTCCCCGAGGATGACAGTACATAAACCTATTGGAACTCGAGCAAATATTGCATGAAAGAAAGAATGGCTAAGAATAGCAAGTCTCTTGGCAAAAGACATAATGCAAGAAACCTCGTGAACATTTGGACAATGTAAAGAAACGCAGGAAGAACTGACTGAAACAATGGAGAACTTCATGTAACGATGAATAACATCCACGCAAGCCCCCAAGCACGCCCATGGCCTTAAACATGCACCAAAATATGCCTTCGTGTTCCTTCAATCATCCCCAGCGTTAGATCATAACGTAGGAAAAGACTTGCGTGATGCTTCCACGATTCACTGGTCAAAACACTGAAATGTTGTGTCTTTCAATTGTTCCCCTTCTTTCAACTTGTCTTGGGTGTTAACTATTGCAAGCACAGCGCATGTTGCGCATCAAGAGACAAGTTACGTCATTAACCACAGATTCAACAACAACAACATCTTTAGTAATGCAAAATCTATTTATGCATAAACGGGAAATAAAACAGTGAAGCTTGTTTAGGCCGTGATTAACGTTTCTAAAACAACATTAAATAATAATATCAATGACAACAATAAAAGATATAAAATGTGATAAATTAAAAAACACGAGATAATATATATTTTAGATACTCTACTATACTTTGTACAAGTTGCATATATAGTTATCTATTAGGTTTAATTACATAAAACAGAATAAAATATGAAGTTTATGAATTTACATTTTAATTCTTGCTCTTTTGCAGATTTGTTGAAAAAAATGAACTGGACTAAGTAAAACATTTGGGGGTCTTGCAATAACCCAAGGTATATGGGACATTGTTTACCCCCATTTACCTCTAATCAGATTGTTTATGTTCCAAAATATCAGAGCTAAATAGCATCGTACTATGGGGCATTTTGGGGCACTTTTGGACAGAGGCAAAAACTTCTTGCCTTGAACCATCTACTAACGGTACTGTATTTCATTACTAAGGTAAACTTCGCGACGTAACTAAAACAAACAACAACAGCCATTTCATAAACTATTTAATTTAAACTATTTAATTTAAAGCATGTGTAGAGTAAAATTCAAAATTCAAAAATTCTTTAAAACTTCTCTATAAAAAACTCTTATAGCTGTCAGCCTAAATATCCAGTAACAAACTTGAATTAAATACAACTAAACTGCATTATTTTTTTTATAAAATTTCAAGCACCAGATTGAATAATGTCCTTAAAGATGGTTTTATGAAGAGCACTATTACTTCATACTGGCCAATAAAATAAATGTTGTGACGTGTCCATCCGAATGCGTATGGTGGGCGTGAGTTAAGCGGCAGTGCTGCACACACAATGTCCTCCATGCAATGGGATCCTGGCAGCGTTAGAATCCATCCTTTGTATACACAACAAACTCTTTAAAAACGGTTCATACGACCGCATCAGAGAATGCTTGATGAAGTGTCGTGAACAGCAGCGTACAATTCATATACTTTGAATAAGTGGCAATATTGCAATAACTGCAATGAGACTTTCTCTGCCAATGATTGGTTAACAGTCCGTTTGATCCTGCGATGTCCTGACTGTACTTGCCGTACTTGTACCTGTACTTGAGGTGGGATCTTTAAGGTTGACAACATACCGTTTCTCTTTTCTCCTTTCACTTGTTCCTCTGCCTTCAACTTCGCTGTTAACGCTCGACTTTGAATCCTTGGTCGATCCACCCAGCGATTCGTTACGCTCAAGTGCGGACATGACTGAAAGCGGCTTTGCAATGGTACCGTTGGCCACAACCCCCGCATCAAACACATCATCTTCCGCTGCTATATTCATCGCTTCAACGGGCGGCCTTTTTTGTCTATCCAAACTGCTGTCATGTTGACGAAGATTCGAAATGGTCAGCGGTTTGGTCGTGTGTTGTTTCTTTTCTCGGCCTAAACTCGAATCGTGTTGTCGTAGGTTAGACATCGTGAGCGGCGTGGTAAGAAACGAATCCGTTTCAGCGGTACCAAACCGCGCGGCTTGTGAATCGGACGGCACGCTGTGATTGTTGGCCCGCTGTCGATTACTACTGCTTGTGGTGATGCCAGAAAGACTGTTACCAGCGGCGCCGCGCTTTGCATTATTACCAGTGAGATAGCTGCTGAAGGATATGGGTTGAATCGAGGGCGGCGACATGGTCTCTTGCCGCGCGGCGCGTTGTTGTTGCGGCTGCGAGAGCGACGAAGGGGCGCCTTGTCTCGATTTACTCTTTGATGCGATCATGGCGTCAATCTTGTCCATCTTCATCTTCTGATGTCGGTCAATGGGCGTGGGTCGGGTACTCGTGGGCTGTGACGAAACCTGAAGCCCGGGCATGTTAGACAGGGAATAATCAAAATCCATGAACCCGCCGCACTCCACGACCGCTGCAACGGCTTGCGCGAAATCTTCATCAGTCAGGAACGATCCGTCACTGCTCACCGCACTCAATCTGCTTGGCGACGAAGAACCGCTTGAGCTGGGCGATGAATTCGTAACAGATTCAGCCCATTGTAGGAGAATATCACTTGTCAGGCCTTCCAAGTCAATAGGCGGGGGTACGGCTTTTCCTTTTGGTTTCTTCTTTTCGTAAGTAGCGTCACTGTACACGGAAGGATCCATCTCACTTTGGTACAACTCAGAAGAGACCATCGAAGACGATTGTGACATCCGTCGTGATGATATCGAGGGTGCATGACGTGACCTGTCCCCATAGGGGTACTTATTCAGCGATGACATTGAACCCTGCGATGCGCGCGATGTTGCGCGGCTTCCGTTGTTATCGCTGAACACAGATGCTGATGTCTTTGGCGATGACGGAGGACTGCCAGCACTTGACGCGGGTTTCGATGGCGTCGACGGATAATCGGCCCAATTTAACACCTCCAGCTTGGGTAATGGTTTAAATTGCTTGGCCTTCCGTCGAAGGGTGTCTTCTCCTGACGTCATCACTTCAGGTGCGTCTTTCATCTTCTCTCTCTTCCACGTGGCCTGTGGGTTATTCTCCAGACAGTTGACAAGATCAGAGTCGAACTTCTTGTTAGATGTTCGCACAATTTCCGCATGCCTCTCGAGCATGTTATTTTGCTTTGCCTTCTGTTCGTCCGTCAACCCAGTGCCCTCCTTCTCATCGGCCTCTCCGTTACGTTGCTGCGCGTCAAATGCTCCCTGAATCTTGAAACGTGGTTTATCCAAGCTATTCTCGACATTGCGATTGACATTGAGTTTTGGGCTGGCTGTGAATCGATCCATTGAACGATCCTTTTTCAGATTGTTGAGAAACATCTCTTTATTTCCACTTGAGATTGATCCTAAACAATAAACAGTTGAGCGCAGATTAACTCACCGAAATCTCACCCATTCTATACAACCTGAGAATTTTTGATTAAACAGCATCTCTTAAGAGCACCCACTTTTTTATAAGAAGACCTTAACTTATACTGAGCCTAGATCTTTTTCATTGTTATTCTTAAATTTACAATGTTTTTTGGCAATTTTGAGCCACAATATTTTTATAGACTACATTCTTATAAAAAGTGCGTAATCATATATTGAGAAGTTAATACACCCAAACTATGTTCTCTTCTATTCATCGTAAGCCCACACTAGAGATAAAATGCAGTCGCTCCATGCAAACATGCAAGATAAAAATCAATGTTATGATTAACGCCCAAAGAACACTAATGATCGCAATAGCACAAAACTCCAAGTCACAGCCAATGCAATACTCTTTGCGCGATGATATTGATATCATAAAACAAACTCGCTCTGTCTGTCATGGTATAGAGCACTGTCTTTGCCATTTCACTACATTCTTACAAGAAGCAAATTATAATGCTTAGCATACCACATTCTCCAGGCCTTCGCATATTGTTGACGTTTTTGAGGTTCTTTTGCGGGTCTCCATTGGCCGACTTCGTCTTCATCTCGATATACTCATCACCCTTATTTCCTGCCGATATAAAATGTGACAATCAACAAATGGTACATCCAAGGCTACCAAAAGGGGGGAAGTTGTGCCAGGGCTTCAAAAAGTAAAACATCTGTTTGCCTCCTGTTTCAGCGTTGCCATGCTAAACAATAAAGGGCCAACTATATACATAAATAACTCTTTTAAGATCATATGGCAGAGAATAAAAGACCTTGGGGGTAAAGTTGTCAGGTGAACTCAAGACCTTGGGGGTAAGGTTGTCAGCTGTCAGCTATATAATGAACTGTGACAAAAAAAGGTAGTAGGGAATCACATAGCAAAGCCAATAAAGAGTTGACAACTACTGCAAATGGTATCTACTAGCACAGAGTTA
>RQOL01000684.1:0-137406 GCA_013076295.1 Sanderia malayensis | reverse complement strand
GGTGGCAGCTCAACTATAGAGCCAGCTAAAAAAGCAAACCAAGACACATAAATGATTACAGCATAAAATCGAGAACGACAACAACAACAACGTAAGCACGAGACTGCGTTTACATGACTCATACTTACGTATTGTCATGTAAACGCAGCTCTAGTCACACGACAACACAAAGACTCACAGTCAACAGCACAACAACGCATCATAGTATACCGTGAGGCGTAAGGATAGGATTCTTACGTGCAAAGCATGCTACATCGGCAATATCTTGAGCATATTGTTTCAAGAATTCAAATCTTTTCACAAGAAAAACTCTGCTGTTGTGTGCATCGTATTTCGTGATCGCTTGCAATGCAGGCACCTCTGACATCGGACCAACGCCGAGGGCCACAAAATTGACGCCCTTGTTCTTCAGTGCTTTGACACTTTCTCTCATCGCACTCAATTCGCCAAATCCACCGTCAGTTATGACAACCACGAGCTGTAAAAAAGTTTCAAAAGATAACATCATGAAACAACTTGTTAGAAAAGATTGAAGACTACAGAAAATCTTCGAAATACCCCCTCAAAAAAAAATAAAAAAAATAAACAAGCACCCAGGGGAGTAATTTGAGGTTTTGTGGTAATTATTAAGTGCAAAGAGGTGTTGTGGTAGTGCTCTATTTACAAGGAACAACTGGCTTAACTCACCTTAAAAACATTGCTTCGCATTCCATAAGCAGTGTTGTAGATCTTTTCATTAGCCAAATCCATCGATAAGTCCAGTCCAGAGGCACCCCCCGTGAATCGAAGAGCATTCAATGCATCCTTAGCAGCTTTCGTGTTCTGGCCGGGGTAGTCACTGAATGTCCACTCGATGTTGGCAGTCGTTCCAAAGCAGATCACGGAGACGTGCGTGTCAAGTGGGCCAATTTTAAATTCGTCCAAGGTTTTCGAGACAAACTGCTTGATGGTCTCAAAATTCTTTGCGCCGACGCTGTCAGAATGATCGATGAGGAACGTCAAGTCAACCTTTCTGCGGCAAACTGGGGAGAAATCAGATAATATCAATAACAACACGTTTTCACCAGCTATTAAATTTGGATGAGTGTATTTAAAACCATTTCCTGTGAAAAGCACACCAAGTCAAAAATAAAAAATGCCTGCTAAAAATAATAGTTTCACAAGATTGTGAGCCTGACAATATTCTTACAATTTTCTTAAATTTCATGAATTTTGAGCCTCAATATTCTTATAAAGTTTAGTTGTAGGATAAAAACAATATACACAGGTTAATTTTTTGGGTGTTGTTTCAAAACCATAGCCTCTTACCGTCTAGTTGTCCTTGGCACACCTTCTTGCAGCCGTCAGAGCAACACTTGGATGTACCATGGCACTCAAAATCATTTTCACATTCGTCGATTTTACTTGCACAGTTTGCGACGGGCTTTATCTTCTGACATGTGCCAGGTTTTCCTGTGAGAAAAAGAGTAGTGTAATCAAATAACAGCCATGAATCGTGTTGTCAATGAATCACTTGAGTCGTGCCTTGCCTCGAAGAGTGCAATGCAAAAGACGTACAAAGACGCATACCCTATAGCCTATGTACTCTAGAGTCACATTATATAAATAAAAAGGTTCCATTTATATTATTTCAGCTACACTCCTTTCATTTCATGAGAATACTAAACTTTTTTTGAGTTTCGAGGCTTTCCAATTCTGAAATCTCCAGACAATGTTGAGCCTCAGTGTTCTTGTAAACATTATTTTTACAAAATAGCAGTGGGCATTTTAGAGTGACAATTTATAGAAGTGGCAGCTCCTTGGAAGAAATTCATAGTTGAAGCAAAGCCTACCTTTGCACATGGCTTCTGTTAGGGAGAATATACTGGGAACGAGGTCATCAAAATTCTTCGACGTGAAGATATTTTGTGACGTTGGCGCGGAGGCGAATTTGATCAATTCGTAGCGATTCACCTCTGGTCCAACACCGACGGCAATCACTCTAACGCCGTAGTCTTTCAGCGGTTTTGACGCGACGGCAAGATCTTCAGAGCCGCGGTTCGTACTGCCGTCTGTGACAACGACAAGTACCATGGGCCTACGCTGTCGCACATAGCCTTCCAAGCTGAAGATCTTCTCTTTGGCCAAACGCAGGGCTTTGTCGATACGCGTGCCTGACTTCATGTGCGGGAGATTGTCGATGGCCGTTTTTACGCCGTTGGCGCTGTCGTATCGCACAAGGTTGAATTGCAGCTCGGCGTCACTGCTGTAGAGAAGGACGGAGAACCTGGAGCCGCTCTGCGAAACCGTAAACGAATCAATGACTCGTTTCGTCACGTCTTTCATGCGACGATACGCCGCATCTTTGATACTGCTTGACGAATCAAGAGCAAATGCTATTTCAACAGGAGCCTGACAATCTGAAATGTGACACAAAAAGCAACACTGAATCAGCGAATTCGCATTCTTACACCTTTCATCATATTGTATGCTCGAACCAGTAACGGTAAAATTCTATGAAGCAGTTCGTTTTTAATACAACCTGATTGGTTATGTGGTCGTAACAAATGATCGTAATTGCAAGTAAAGACAAAAATTAATTGTAACGTGCTATTTGAACATACTTAGTAGAGGATGGACACATTTGCTCGAACAGCCATCGAAACAACACTTCTGTCGTCCACTGCACATGGCGTCTCCATAACAACTGTTCTTAACATTGCTTGTGCACGTGACGTCAGTTGGTGGTGCGGGGCACTTTCCTGTCTTGGCTACGAAGGAGAAAAAAATATTTACTCACACACTTCATAAGACGTGGAACAGTCAATGCAAAATTGTTATAGCTGACATTACAGCTGGACTTCGGGGAAGGAAGCTCCAAACATCTAATTCATCTCTATGGCATTACTAAAGTGAAAACGATAGAGGCACGCGTACCTGCACAGCCTTCGGTCGCCAATTTCTTAATCACGGTCTTCAAGTTATTCGTGGAGTCGATTTGCAACAGGTGATCTGCCTCCGGCTCAGAAACAAACGACAACAGTTCTGGAACATCGACCTTTTTACCGATTGCAATTGCAAAGATCTTCACACCTCTCGCCTTCAGCCTGGAAGCTGGTATAGACACATTCTCTTTGCATTCAGTACACTTACCATCAGTGAGCACGATAAGAACCTGTGGCACACCTTGTCGCATGCCACCTTTCAGTGAGAACATATCTTTGTCGACTATGCGGAGCGCAGCGTCCGTAGCCGTCGTGTAGCCCATGTAGGATATATTTTGCACCTTGCTCTTCAGCACGTCCTTATCGAAAGTTTCGTCAAGTCGTATGGCAATTTTGGCATTGAAGCTGAAGACGACAACGCCGACATGGGTCTTGCGCAGACCGATCTCAAAATCATCAACGAGTTCGTTGGTGAAGTCTTTGATCTGCTGAAACATGTCTGGTGTCAAACTGCCCGATGAATCATGTGCAAATACCAAATCTATTGCTTTCGTGCACTTTTTTTCTAGGAGAAAAAGACATGGATACATTTTTGGGATATAGATTTGCGCTATGTGACAATATGTGCACCAATTGTCTCTAATATTACACGATTCCGACCCTAAAGTCTTAAAGTGAATGAACGGATATAAAAGTGGCGATACGCCAGGGGACTGGGCAATCTAAATATAAATACAGCTATTCCTCCAATCATATCGGAGCAATGCAAAGTTCATGTAATCACTTGGAGAAAAGGAAGAAGACGCTGCGCCTTGCGTGCATGTGATCACTTTGCTTGAGCTCTCTGCGCATGCTTGAATTCAGTTGAATTGCCATCTATTTTTAGATGCCGCCCCTATATATCCGTTCATTTACTTTAATGTGACAAGAGTATGTGTACAAATGTCTAAATGTCGATGTTCCATTTTGAATCACGGTTGATGCTTGACTAACTGTTCATCAAGGTTAAAGATCTAAAAAGGCCTTGAGGTTTTTCGAGATATACTCCAGCAAATGAATACACAACACAATACCAGTGCAAGGTCCTTGGCTGGCAACTGTGATGGTCTTTTTCTGGTTGCAAGCTTCGGATTTCAAAATGCATTCGTTTGCATATGTATTGCCATCTGAACCGCAAACTGGTTTGTAATCGGCGGTACAGATCTGGTTGCACTTTGTTTCTAGAATAAAATGCAGTTGGTGACAAAAAGCTGACATGTCATGTCAAGTTAAAAAGCAAGAATTTATGCGAACCATAAGACACGTAAGACAATGGTGGAATGCCAAATAATATGCCAAACTAATCATACACATGGCGTGTTTCATGGTGAAGAAAATAATAGGAAAACGTGTTAATGAAGACAGTACCTGTGCAGGGTCCTTGGCTAGCAACTATGATGGTTTTTTTCTGATTGCAGGCCTCTGATTTCAAAATGCATTCGTTTGCATATGTATTGCCATCTGAACCGCACACGGGTCTGTAATCAGCGGTACAGATCTGGTTGCACTTTGTTTCTACAATAGAATGGAGTTGATGACAAAAAGCTGATATGTCATGTCAAGATAAAAGCAAGAATTTATGCGAACCAACGTAAAAAATCTGAAAAACAGACCAAAAGACTTTAACCCACGTGTAATGCCAAATAATGTATCAAAATATGCCAAATAAATCACACACATGGCGTGTTTCATGATGAAGGAAATAAAAAGAAAACGTGTTAATGAAGACAATACCAGTGCAAGGTCCTTGGCTAGCAACTGTGATGGTCTTTTTCTGATTGCAGGCCTCTGATTTCAAAATGCATTCGTTCGCATATGTATTGCCATCTGAACCGCACACTGGCTTGTAATCAGCTGTGCAGATCATGCTGCATGCTTGCTCTGGAATGTGAATGTAAGAGCATCAAGAAATGAAGCGAGATCAAGAAATCATATTCAGAAATAAAGAATCAAGAAACAAAACCAAGGAGCAAAGAAATCAAATCAGGAAATAAAACTAAGTAATCAAGTCGAGGAATCATGGAATTAAATTAAGGAATCATGGAATCAAATTAAGTAATCAAGAAATCGATCCGAGGAGTGAGGGAATGGAATCAAGGAACCGTGGAATATACTCAGGGAATAAAGGAATCAAATCAAGAAATCGCATTCATAAATCAATGAATCGAATCATTGATCAACACTGTAAGCATTTACAATGCGGAACGGGGATAACCAATCAATTCTCAGAGCCTCGAATACACAGCCTCGAACCCACCACCTGGTAAGAAATCCTGCAATGTAACTGGGCCACTAGCAAACCACAAATACAAACATGAACTGCGAAAGTGCTTATATCAACATCGCATCCCCCCACTGCTGAGCAAGTGACAATTTGATTCCTCACCTGGGCATTCACCAGAGCTTGCAACGGTGATGGTTTTCTTTAGAGTACAAGACTCCACTCTCATTATACACTCGTTACCATATGTTTGTCCGTCCGAGCCACAGACAGGCGCATAGTTGGTTGGGCACTCTATGCTACTGCAATCTATTATAAAAGAGATACGAATAGAGTAGAATTGCAATAAAACAAACGTCGAAGTCTGCTTCATGTTAGTACGACTGTGGGATTTGTTTTAATGAACACCCAACACAACCAGATCAGAGTTTGTTCGTATGAAAATATTATGACAAAGTGGAACATGAAGTTTTAACGACGTTTAACGAAGTTTGAAGGAGTGTTTTAACAATGATTCAATATAGCTTTGAAAATCGGAAACATAGCGAAACATGATAACTACTAAAGCTTTTCGTCTGACACTCATCGGAGTAGTACGTCAGAAAGAGAACGAAAATGAAAACCTATGATTCAATAGACTCTTCACGCTCTTTGTTTTATAAGAAGAAACCTCAGTCAGCAGTTAGGACTAAAAGTTTATTAATTTGGTATGACAATTGTGGCGTTTTAGCAGCCGGTTTTTTGTAACAACAAACGTGTATAAGCCCGGAAGGCATCTCCTAAACCGAAAAGGCAAATCATAATCTTGAAATTGAGCGACAATGTCGTGTGAGAAAACAAGAAACGAGGCGAAGTGGTCACCAGACCGTTTGTGGTACAACGTGCAAACCATGGTTAACGACTGCAAATGGGTGGAAATGGGTGGAAATGGGTGGAAATGGGGTATCTATTGTTATTGTTAGACCTGTCAAAAGATGAGTAGTTCATCATTAAAAAAATTGCCAGACATGGGATAAAATATCAGCGCTGTTTCATTTGAAACTATGGCAAACTTCTGATCGTGTTTGGTTTGTGTGGATGAATCTATGGGCAGGCAATTGTCGCTTGTGAGGTCCGTGGAATATGTTGTTGAGACAACATTTGTATCTTGGTCAACAAAGATAAAAGGGTAGATTAGACACAGTGGTACTGGAAATCCTCGAATCAGCCAGCGGGGCCTACCCTAGGAAAGGCTTATTTGCAAAACATGTATTTGCATGGGGGACTTATTCGAGAGGGGGGCTTATTCGGAGGTGGGTAGTTCTTCGAGTAATTACAGTATATTGTGCAAGAGAGATCATAAACACATAATGCAATACAAAGATTGTAATGACTCTCTTAGTCATCATCATCATCATAACCAACATCATTAACATTGCATTTTCAGGCTCATGCAAGAATACACGTACTCTTAATTATCCAAATGCAACGGGTGTCAGTAAATCTAATGGATCGATGGTTTCGAAAAGAAGAAATTATTGATTCACAATAGTCTCGTTATATTCATCGAATATTAAAACTATATTAGGTAAAAGAGCCGCAGGGAAAACATAAGCAGACAAATTGCTCATTCTATACTTGAAAGGAATATATTTCAACAATTTTAGTTTTAATTTTAGACTTGGAGATATTTCAATCTGGCGAATGTCGGTTTGAAAGAAATCTGCGCGGTTAAATTTTTCACCGCGCGGTAGATTCTCCATTGCACACGCAAGCCGTGAGAAACGAGTGATTAGAGTTAGCAACATCTTATCTTCTTTCGATATTTCAAGGCAGACTTTTCAAACAATTCCATCTAACCAAGCAACAATTTCAGTTATTAATTAATTGCGAGCCGCAGACATTACACCGGCGAAAAGGACGCCATTATGACGTATTATGTTGACAAAAAACGAACGACTGCTTAAATTTTAATAAGCTCTTAAGTTTATGAGAGAATTGGGAAGGAAATGCTGTATATTATTGATTGATATCGGATTTCCTCGGCCCAACGGGATTTGTTTGCACTGCACAAACCATTTATTTTGACTCCGTTCCTCGCGATATTGTAAAATAAGAATCAGGATGTCGTATTACAACTGGCCTGCTTCGAATGCCAGTCATATACGACAACGAAAAGGAAGCACATAGCGTCGCATAAGAGGACGGCATGGATTCAAGTATCCAACAGAAGCCATAACATTACAAATTACACACAAAACTGTCTCTCTGCCCTCTACCATCTGTTGCCTATAAAACAATGGAAAGCAAGTAACGGGTTATGCCCACAAGCGAGGCTATGCTTGGAAGCGAGGCTAGGCTTGAAAACAAGAGAAGCCTTTCATTGAAGTTGAAGCTTGGTGCGAGGATCCGTTGTTTTGTTGCTAATGCAAGCAACTACAAAGCCGTTATGCTTGTAGTGGTATATCGGCAAGTCTCAGCGGGTTTTATTTGTTTTTCATAAAAACAAATGTATCTTTGTTAGGGTTGGCCTAATTATTTCATGTGTATTTTCAATTCTCACTTTGGAAACATGTGAAATTGTTATTGCACCGAAAGAATTGTCTGCTGATGGTGGTGGTTTTACAATCAGTCGTAATATAAACATAATCATGCAACCGCTGATTGACTTTTGAACTAGTTAGCGGCGAATTTATACAATGCGGCGACCCAGCCACGACTCGAAAAAGATTAGAATTATTACGGATCAACATTGTTGCATGAAATCTGGGATATTAAAAACCAATTTTGTATAATAACACCAAAATAAAACACGTATATTTGCAAAACACTCCACATCGATTCATACAGCAGTTATTTATTGGTCTTCCAGAATTAGATCTTGAATGCAATACAAAATTCAAACAATTGACGCAAATTCCAACCACGAAAAACATCCCAATCTAATTTTCTTCTTATCTAAATATAAAGTTTATGATATTAAACTTCATGTATGATATTATCTCACGACTGGTATATAATATCATATATGATGAAGTATTTTTAGATATATATAGCTTGAGACATGCAAGTTAATTAATTACATACTTGCGGGATTTTTTCAGACAGCTTTGAAAACATGTTTTTATAAATGCATAGCATGCACACGTTTTTTATGAGAATATAGTCTATGAGAATGTTCAAGAATAAATTCCGTAAAATTTAAGAATAACGTACAAATAAAATCAGACTCAAGCTTTATCGGGACTAACCTTTTGCTTATCTGACCTCTCTCAAAAAGTCAAGTAAAGACAAAGGTTGGTTTAGAATAACGAAATAATAACTCTAGCCTCAAAATTGAATATCGAATATTGTCAAGAATGTCAAGTCTTGGCAATAAATCAGAATTCTTATCAAAAAAGAGAGAAGGCTGGTTAAATTGCAAAAATTTCAATTGCTTGGAATTAATTCAAAGAATCTTTGAATGACTCAAAATGCCCAAGCCCTTTCACGTCTGAGGCGTCAGATGACGTAATGTTATGGAGTCATCAGGGTGTGCAACAGGTGAGCGAAAGCCGAGCAGAGCAAAGTTTAATTCCTCGCAATTCAAAACTGGCCACCACTTTATAAATGCCTTGTCAATATTATTTTCTTATCTATGTCAGCTCTGTTGTGCTCTTGAAACTAGCACTGTGGAATAATTATAGCTGCTCGAGTGTTGAATAAAACAGAACTGTTAAAACGATAGTATGGTTAAAACTGTGTCGATTCAAGGACTTTTGAATGGCCATTTCCAAACAAATATATCCCGAACGCGTAGAATAAAAGACGTTATTCAATGTACATGATTTTGAAAGAAGGGCCCCGCCTGAGTCAATTGTCCCTTAGAAAACTTGGGCATAATAAAAAAATATTGGACATTTTCCTTGGAGTTTACTGGCATTGGGGAATGAAAATAGTAAAAAATGTGACGCAATTGTAAATGGAGAAATAAATGGGGAATATAATTTGAATGGATTGTTGTGAAAGAGCATTTGATCTGAATATATTAAATTATCACCCAACCAAAAAAAAGCAATTTTCAAACGTTGAATTAAATATCAATGAAAGAGACATTATTGCTTGGGAGAACAGTGACAATTAATAAATTTCATAAATACGTCATGAAGCAGATGTAAAACGTAAAACGTTGTATAATGAGTGAATGAGTTGCTTGGAACGAATTTTATGGGCCCATGACGGATCTCTTTATCTTCTTTTGCAAGTAGAATTAAGTTGTTTCATATCTATTTCGGTCTATTTCACTTTGAAAAATTGCAAAGAGATTTATTGACTTGGTTTAGCAGTAGGCTGACGCCTGAAACTCAATTGAGGCGCTTATAAATCAAAACAGAAACTTTAAAACATGTTGTGTCGGGAGAATGGATTCCGGCAAATAAATCGAGTTCAAAATCCAAATATACACAAGAAATATAAACAAAATTTCATTCATTAAAATAGTGTTTGCGGTAGAAAAACCTTTGGAAATGGGACAAAAATGAAAATAATACAGAAATAACAATAAATGTGAACATGAAGAACATGAAGTTGGAAGTAAAAGATTCGGAAAATAGATAATTCTTATGAATGTAGGGAAATTTGGAAATTAGAAAAAAATAATAATAATACGAGAGAGTTACACCAAAGGTGCATGTATAACTCAAGTTTCATTCAGACTTGTATATTGGACCAGTGACAGGAACTGAAGGGAAATAACATTGAAATTAGAATTTCACATCTTGAGATAACAATTATCAAAGGAATTGGGCGTAACCATGCCCGAGGGGTAACGAAAATGGAATACACCGGTTGAGCGGTTTTTATTTGCGCCGCGTTCAACATCAGCCGTCTCGAAGCATTAAAATATTTTGCAAAAATAAACAAGTGGAACAACTGTAGTTTAATTATAAACAAGTAATAGTCAGCTGGGTTGTGCACTCATTTGAAGTTTAAAAGTTCGGCTTCTGGTATATTTGACCTAGCAGGATTACCATATCGAAATTATTTGAATTGCATCCCTAACCATCTTTAAGAGCTTTCCGCACGCCACAACTGTCACGACAAATAACAGCAGCGGCCTCAGACGGTCGAGTCGAGACGGGGGGATTGCTTACTCAAAATCTTTTCGCACGCAAACTTTACATTTCGAAGGTAAAAGTATGAAATAACAGTCTTGACTGTCAAGAGTTGCATCCTAATTAACAATAAATTGTAATTTTAAGGACATTAATTGAACCTCAAGATAAATAATGAGTGTTTTTCAAATTTTTAGGGCATACGGGAGAAGAAAATAAAAATTCTTTCTGAGACGGTAGGGAAAACCCAGGTTAACTTCGAAGAATTCGGGCTTCGGTCACTGACAATCATGAGTTAAATGTTCTTGAAAAATAAAACTGAATACCTATCGATAAACTTAAATACATCATACCTTGAGACGACACACTTCTTAGGATAAGTAAAGGCAGTATAGCAAATGTTGCTACAGCCCTCACAACACTACTTCTTCGAGTACCCATCTCTTCATGAGACGCAAAGTCGCTTCAACTTTTTCGTCACAGAGTTGGCGATGTACGGAGTTGGTTTTCTAATTTTGCATAACCAAAGAAAACCTAACTGGCAGTTCTAACGTCGAGCATACAACGTGTATGTGTGTGTGATATTTTATTGTTGCTCTTGTGCTGCTTGCCTGTTCGAATTACAACAGGAACGAAGGCACTGTATTGTCTCACAGTTGGCTTTCTCATAAGAGCTGTCCCTCTGTTCGTGTGTTTTGAGATTGCAATGCAGAAATTCTTTAGGGCGGAAACGTTGGGCTATTTCCGGCATGCAACGGACTGGGCCACAAGGCCCCTTGGCCGGCGGGTACGTTGGGCTGTGAAACGGAAATGGAATTTAAAGTCGTCGAAAATTGGATAAAATATATTTAGGAGAAGATTTATATTTGTTAATTGCAATATATTGTCAAGTGCTGTGACATTGCTTCACCAAATAGTTTATTGCAATCATGTGTTTTTTTATTAAAGTTCATTGAATCTTTTGTAGAATAATTCCTCGAGCTTGTTGCTCTAACGTAATTAGAATTGGGCACATAATTAGCCCTGGGCACGTTGATCTGTTGTTGTTCATTTCATGGAAGTTTTCCAAGCACACACAAGAAGTTATCTTGAACAAAGGAAATTCTGTGCTCTATGGCACATAAAGTTCTCTATAAAACAATGCATTTTAAACACTTTTGTTCGTGTAAAAAGCTGTTCTGAAATGCAAAAAATTCTGTGTCCCCAGATGTCCCTGTTTAAAACAAGGGACAAATATCATGAAAGATTGCAGATTGCACGGAGAGATATGAAGACTTTGAAGACAGAGAGACATTGTTCACAAGTCCACACCCAGGACAGGGAAATTGAATCACTCATCCGGGACAACATTCGCATGAATCAAAACAGCAAACAACCATAAACGCAAAAAATGTGAACCAATTTTACGCCAATGTGCAAAAAATGCCCATAGGAAACGGTGCATGATAACATGTACAATAATGAAATAGTCATTCTTGTCGTTACCATCAAATATGTTTTTGTTCAGTGTCCCGCATTCCTTATCAAGGGCTCTTTGTTGTCGTTGTTAAAACTAACATTTAATTACATTGAGTGTGAATGCCATTGTTCTCAGTGACAGTCATAGAATTCTATGGTGACATTACAATGGTATTTCCGGTGAAAGGGGCCGGTGTAGAACAATAGAATCGCATTCTATTGGCTGTGGATGGATTCGACGCTGGCCTTCTGTCAATCACAACTTCAGACAAGCGGATGCTGGCTGTTATGCCATCAAGGGCTGGAAGCGGCACACACAACAAGCACCTCTCGCCTCGCTTTTGACATTCTCCAACACAAGAGAAAGATAGTTCGCTCGCATCAGCACAGCAGTTCGTTTCGTTCGCACAGAAAACATCACTGCCTTTCACCGTCGTTCGTATCTTGTGTCTGTTGGTAGAGTCGAAATTTATGGCACTGTAAAGAGAAATACCAAGAATAAGAACGAGCTGGACAAAAACTTCAGATTTCTTTCTAAAACTTGGCCGCAGTAGTTTTCCTACAGCGTCTTTGCCTTGGTCCTCATCATGAGGTAAGTTTGTTGAGATAATTTTGTCTCGCGGCCAATTGAGCTAGAAGTTATCGTTTATTTATAATTTTAACTCATTTTTTGTGTTTATATTATAGGGAAAGTGCCGTGAAAGCGTTTTTAGCGTTCCTAGTTGCAATTAATAACATTTATGCGGTGGTTTCCCAGGTAAGATGAACTTATTTCATACATGTTAGGAATGCATACTTTTACTGTGAGTGCCCCCCGTTTTGTCCGGACAATCGAAGTCAAAGATCGCGTTGGTAGAAAACCGCGACGTTTGAGCGGAATGTCTTATTTCTGTTGGTGTTGTAGTGCATTTGATAAATTTTGACCTCAGAAAGTCAAATAATACTACACATTTAAGGTTATTTAACCCTGGTGCAATGTTTTTAATCGATTATTTCATGAACTCAAGTTTAATTCGAGAGTTTCGCGTGCAAGAAGATCAAGGGTTGGGCAATTTTGTAAATTTTGTGTGTGTGAAACCTCCTCAGAGATATAAACTCCTTTGAATTACATCCTTATAAGCGCGTTCGTAATATATTTTTTCTTTTCATTTATTTAATTAGATTCCAAAACTTGTTTTTGTCAATTTTGTCTTTTTATGTATTTACTATAAGCTTGAATATCCGACTAATTGATTTTTGCAGTTACCGAGGTTTTATACAATCTTTGTTTTGTTGCCCAATCTTTGTTTTTTATTCACACAGTTTTGCATTGCGTTAAGGTGTCATCGTCGTGTGAAAATTTGCCATAAATTAATTGAAGGACTTTTTGTTGTGCTTAACAGGGTGTTAAAGCTTTATCTTCCGGGCTTCCCAACTTGGATAATCCCAAATCCAATAAAAGTAGCTTTTAAATGCCTTTCTTTGTGAAGCGAAAACTCCCATGAACTTGAAAATGTTCCGAGGTCATCCCAACATATAATTGAAATAATTTGACAAGGAAAAGGTAAATTATGATTTACTGACTCGTTTTTTATTACTTTGTTTTTCACAAATGCTGACACGATTGAATGAATGAATGAAGGAATGAATAAATTAAGGAACGAATGAATGAATAATTGTACTGGTTATTTTGTCATCAGTTCCCAACCCATCACCATGATGTCACACAAAGGGTTCACGCCCCTGTAGGGTCCAGACTCCTTCACTCGTTTTGGATAAGAGAAAATATTTTTTGCAATGTTCATGTGGGGCCTGTGGGGTAGGTGAAGTATTTTAATCCCTTTTTGCTAGCTGAATATCTGATGGATTTGAGCTGCAGTGAACAGCTTCCAACCATTGAAGTATTCTGCTAATGGCTACTCTACATAACACCGTTTGAAATTAATGCAAGTATTCAGTTGTGTAGAATGACAGATTTTATGCCCCCACTGCTACGGTAAACCCCGTTCAAAAGTCTTTTTGCGTCCCTGGTCGTCCTTTTGTGACTCCCAAGTAGCTCCCTTTGTTCAGGCCCTTGTATTTCACATGAGAGACAAAATCATCCCGCAAGGCGCTTTTGTTTTAATGTCCCGTTGCCTTTTCGTGAAAGAAAGTACAGCTCTGAAAGAAATGTCCTTTGTGTGTTTTTAGTTATGAGCTTATTTTGATTTTCCTCCAAATTCCATGCACTGTATAATTGGCTTTTTAGTTTTTAAAATTTAATTTTATGGCGATAAATCGGTGCCTGTTTTACTGCATGGTTTACAACGTTTGTAAACGCATATTTTTATGATCTCAAATCTTTTGGAAAGCGCTAAGAAGCTTGTCAATATTATTGGCAATAAATTTTGGAAGCTTCTCTGTGAATAGCTGGGAGTGTCGACTTAATAATCCTGAGAAAGATTTCCGAAGTGATCAGCAAAACACTCTTTCCGGCTGGCAAGAATGAATTCACCCACAACAAAACAAAACATTATGAATTGCTATTTGAAATTGGTTTGGAAATTATCCAAAATTCCAATGTTCAAAGTAATTTTGGAAAGCTATTAATAGCAACTTTCAATGGAGGCTGTTCATTTCAACTCCCTAAAATTGAATTCTTTATCATCTCGTTTGGAAACGCTATTTCAATCTCTCCGCCCCAACCTCGAGAAGCAAGTCGGCACAGTTTTTATAACAAGAAACTGGGTTAGGTACATAAAAACCTGCAACTTGGATTGCCAAAATTTAAAGAAGCATTGCACTCGTTTTTTTATAAGAACCAGAAATTTTTGCTGAGGCTCAGATGTTCTTATTCTTTTATTTTTCTCAACAATAGACTATTGTTTTCTATTTGAAATCGAGCCTCAGTGTTCTTATAAAGTGTGTTCTTATAAAAAAGTGTTGTACTGGGCTCAAGAATGACTAAAAAAACTGTAAAATTTCCATCTTAGTGAAAGAATATCATTGAATGCATATATGGCTACATTGAATATCAAGAATTTCGTTCACTTTTGTTTGATTTTAATTGTTTTACTTTGATCTGTACGAAACCTGTGCAAATTGAGAAACTTTTAGTACCAAGGGCTGACCCAAGTTTCTTAAAAAAATACGCTGATCTGTTGCCCTATATGTATGTAAAGACAAGGCCTCGATTCACAAATTCTTCCAAGCTTTAATTCTGTGTTTTTTATCAATCAATTTTCATAATATTTACTTTTCTTTTACGATTTATACGAGTCTATTTCAACTGTGGTTTTTTGTCAATTGTAGTGTTCACCCGTATGCAATACTTGTAGCACTGTTGTGTTGGGAAAAACGGAGAAAGGGTTGGTAATCCAATTTTCTCGTCTTTTATACATCATTTTGTCTATATACCCTTTCGCTATCAGGTTTTTGCGAATTGTCTATCATTTCCTTTATATTACCACAATATACTCTTGTCTGTCTATCTATTATTTTAAGTCTCTATTCATTGTATTAATTGATTCCTTTGATGACCTGAATCTTATCTGTTTGTATCCGACTTTGTTCTTGAGTCATACTGGTTATTTTCTGCGCAACTGTTGTTTGAGTGACATTTTAATATGTTTTCCTAGGGTTCACCCGGACTTCAAGGCCTACAGGGACCTCCTGGATTACATGTAAGTATGCCTGCCCCGTTCAGAAAGTTTCAACGCTCGTAATTATTACCACTACATTTTATTGTGAATATTGTCTTGCTTATCATTTTTTATGATTTATTTCTAGGGTTTCACCGGCCCAGAAGGACCAGTAGGACCCGTTGGACCAAAGGTATTGTAACCTTGGAATTTGCACTACATAGTACACCTGTGCTCACCTTCGTCACACTCTATTTTGCTTATAAGGAGCTAAGTGCCAAAAATTTTTCATAAAACTTTGTTACTATAAGTTTTTTTAGCTTCGTCTTGGAGTAATCATTGAGGCATTGTTTTAACCCGCTAGGCGCTAGTGTATGCATTTGACAAGGAAGTAAGCACATTAAAAGAATAAGTCTGTTTTGGCAGTGATTGCTTGCCAGATAGATATATTGTATATTTCAATATTTCTTGGCAATTTTGCACCAACCCTGGGAGCCTCTTCAGAAAAATTCGCTACTGAATGAGTTTTTCACAAGTGCCGTATCATCAAATGGTTTTGGTCTAATTTGTGTTTATTTTGCCAAGACAGATGCTTGCAAGCGAATATTAAGAAATATAAGTAACGTGTGTTTTATATCGGCTTATGCATAGCTAATGGGTGTGTCAGGGGCCAATACTATCTTTATTACACGGTTAATTGCCCGAACAGGCATATCTTGCAAAGCAACAATGTTGTAATCGAGTAGCTATGTATGATATAGTTAAGCAAGTGTTTTTATTCACAAAGGAGTGTGAATACGACGCGACTCGTATATTTGATTGGGTTCAATGTTTGTTTGACAGGGAGACAGAGGCTTCAATGGACCTCCAGGAGGAAAGGGACTCAGGGTATGTATACGGCAGTTAATAATTACTGCCGCCAGGATGCAATTTACTGCATTTTTCGCTTTCAATTGTCTATATCCTTGCAAACCATCTGCATTGTTGTTTTCTTGTTTTTCTAGGGACCTGTTGGAGTTCCCGGCTTACCTGGAACATCTGGAATACCTGTAAGTATCGCATCACTTAGGCAGACAATAGTCCGTTCTTATTTGAACCGCGCGGAACAGACAGTGAAGCGGTGCGGTGCGGTGCGGTGCGGTGCGGTGCGAGCGGTCCTGCTGTGAAACTTGTGTTTGCTTACTATGTTGAGGAATCCTGTTTGGGCGTTACCATTCTCTTGTATTTGTTTTCTTTGCACAATATTGTCCATAGTCTGTTTGTGGTGAGGACTCATTGTCCGCTCTTTTCATACAGTTGTTTATATTTATGTTTCGCCCTTCCGTATCTCTACTGCGACTGTGTGTTTATTCACAGAGTAGAATTACACAAGACGCAGCTCTGGCCTCGGGCATTTCAAAATTAATTTCATTATTGGTGTTCTGCAATCAACAACGAAAATATCCGTCGCTTTGATATACATTTTTGTTTCTATAAGGTTTTTTCAAAGTAGTACTCGAACTTTTTTAGCAAATTCCCAATTTAATTCCCAAAGTAGTAAGACTTTCTTAAGGTTTTCTTAGCAAAAATTGGATTAACTTTACGTCTATTAACTGAGACATGAGCTGGTCGGAAAAAGTTCTTTATTTGAACCTTTTGAACTCTATTTTCTGATTACTGTATAATAACCGATCCTATAATCACTGATTGTTGCGATTATTGATTCCCATTGTTAATTGATTCCTGAAATATATGATTTTCTTTATCTGTCGCCCGTGTGGTTTACAACCCAACTCATGCATTGACGATTAGCTAATCATAATTGTTTTCATTCTACAGGGTCTTCATGGCTTGGAAGGCCGGCAAGGTGAACCTGGAATCCCAGGATGCAACGGAACCAAGGTATGGACAGCAATCATAAACCAGTTTTGAATTATCATTTGACAATCGCTGTTTTTCTTTCACGAGAATTCTTCATTTATTCACTCGTTTTGTTTGTTTTCAGGGAGACAGAGGTCCAGGCGGGGCTGCTGGGTCCCCTGGACGATCGGGACCCCAAGTACGTCTATTTATAAATTCATAGCATTAACCTACAAGTAACCACGACCATGGAGCACCTGCTCAAACCCTCCTGTGATCAGAAAGCAATCAATAACAAAGCAATCAATAACAAAACTGGTTTTTCCATGTATCTTTCATGACTTGGGTGTCTAGTCTTACTAATAGAAGTATCCGCTCGTATTTGTGATCAGCATTCATCATACAGTAAGCACCCGCGTATAAGAACCTCTGAATTCTGCATCCAATCCAGTCTATTGTTCAAATACAATAGCCTATTGTTTTTTCTATTGTTTTGAGCAGGGTTTTCAGCCTGGAAGGTTCTTAATTCACTGGTTCTCCTATGCGGGTGTTTACTGTAATGCAAACTTAAGAGTTTTCTTGCGGTTCTTGCTTTCATAACGTACAATGATTTAACGAAATATGTGATATATTTTCTAGGGACTTGTTGGACCAGCTGGCTTAAAGGTAAGCGACATGCATTTACTGCAAGATCCTTGCTGCTTCTTTTCTTTGCATGGGCACATTTAGTGAGATACCATTTATTTGTTTCTATTTAGGGAGAACCAGGAGAGAGTGGTGCTACACAAGAAGGAATAAAGGTAGGCACAAATCAACTGAACCGTAATTGTTGCAGTTGTCATAGTAAAGCAACACTCAATTAACACCAGTTTTACTTTTGATGTCATAAGGTCTTCCAGGTCAATTGTCATGACACCCCCATTTAATCTTTCTACCTTGCTAATTCGATTGCACTAATTTACATACCCTAAATCCTCGAGTAAGCCCCCACCCTGAAGTAGCCCCCCTCTATTTACCTCCTCTCTTGAGCAAGCCCCCATCGTTATAATCATTTGCAACCACGGCATTAAAGTTGTGTAGTGACAGTGAATATATTGCAAATAGCAATGTAAACCGAGAATTTCATTAATTAAATGCATGCTATATGATCTTTTATAAAGCTTTATGTGGAATAAGTTTCGTTTCTGCAAGTAAACCTCGTGGCTTATTCGAGGATTTATGGTAATCTAGTCTAATAATACACAGTCTAGTCTTGCCTTGGTCATGGTCTGGTTAGACAGTAAAGAGTTCTCTTCTGTAATGAGCTATAACACTCAGACACTATCAGTCCACCCTCTTGAATTGTTAGTCTCAGACATCATTAGTCTAAGCTTTGCTCTTTCAATACAAAATCAGAGGCTTGCCGAAAATGTTAATTGTAGCATCCAACAGAAAGTATTTGACTTAACATTAATGTGATTGATATGGTTTAGTTTTAAAAAGTATTAATTTAGAGATTAATCTTCGGGTTTTTAGGGATCAAAAGGAGAACGTGGCCCACCAGGAAGAACGGTAAGAGAAGCATTCTTGATGAAAATATATCGTGGTTGAAGTTTATGAAAACGGTAATGATGATTATGATGATGACGACGATGTGTGTGTCATTTTATCCAGGGTCCACAAGGATTAAGAGGCTTTGATGGTGCCGATGGACCCAAAGGAGACCGGGGAAACGCGGTAAGGTAGCATTGAAAATTGATCAAAAATTACGGTGTGTTTTGTAATGATGATCATTTGATGTTTTTGTCTGTATAAACGAAGGGTAATATCATCCTGTTTTAGGGTCCACCTGGAAGGAATGGTCGAAAAGGAGAAAGGGTACGTTTGAGTTAATGTTTTATGGATTTAATACTGCTTTGCTTGAATGATTGTCTGGCTTTTGTAATTTAGCAAGACGTCTTGGTAACGGCCATGTTACCTAACTGACTGACATTAATCTATGTTTTAGGGTATTGATAAGATCACTCTTGTTGGCATCAAAGGAGACCAGGTGAGCTAAAATGCATTGAAATACTATTGGAACCCATATTTGGGACTCGAACCGGACACCTCTACCTACATGGTTTCAAACCTATTGAGCCCACGTTCCATCAATTTTGTTGTATTCTTAGAATACAACAAAATTTAGATGTCATTTTAATGAGTGTTTTGACTTTACTTTATTTTTTACTTCCTAAGGGTGTGAAAGGTGCTTCAGGTCGCCCTGGAAAAGATTGCATCTACGAAACTGGAAATGCCAATAAAACCAATGTTACCATACTCCGAGTGAGCATTAAATTCTACTCATCTTTATACCTTTGAACATCTAAGTCATCCTTAAGACCGATCTTCTGATCATTAGCATATTGCTCTGTAAGTCTGTGCTTCTTTTATAGGGACCTAGAGGAAAGCCTGGTGAGAAGGTGGGCGTTTAAGCGATATGGCCGCAGGCTTCTATGCTAATTATTCCTCTATTCATTGGATATTCTCGTTGCATTATTGACTGTATAGATAGTAAAAGCTGTTGTTTGACGTTTCAGGGATTAAAAGGAGATACTGGCCCAAAGGGTGATGCAGGACAAGGGGGACCAATTGTAAGTTGAGATATTTTGTTTTTGTTACATTTGTATCACTATATTTGATACATAATTTCATAATTTGATAAATAAACCCGCACATAATTCACTGGTTTTTATACGCTGGTGTTTACTGTATTGACTACCATACAAAGAATGCAGTTTTTAGAAATCATAATGGTTAAATGAAACATATATTTTGTTAAGTTTGCCGTGGAACTTTGTTTACCCTGCTAGCATTTGTTTTATTGTTTCCCATCAATCAAACGTTTATCAGCGGTCGTTTGCACCAATCAAAGTATTTGTCTTTCTGATTACTAGGGACCACCTGGCAACCGGGGCTTTAAAGGTGACAAAGGAGCAAAAGGTGACCTCGGAGACCAAGTAAGCTGACCTCAAATTCAGAATTTGAAGTATTTCATTATATCTGATCGCTTGACGCATGAGTTTACCATACATTTCCAAGTTTGATATGTTGATGCTCTAATTTGTTCATTCAGTTGAATGTACAACGAAAATACTTGCGGTTTATCAAGTTTATCTCACAATTTTTTGTTTATCCGCGTATATATGATGTTGATGCATTTCACCATCTTAGGGAGTTACTGGCGTTGCTGGCGATAGAGGGAACAAAGGAAATAAGGTATGTATAAAAAAGATTTCACACTCGTCCATCCTTTTTGTCGCGCTGTTCATCATTATTTTGTTTTCTACACAGGCCTATTTATATTTTTATTATAAATGAAACATGTTTATATCTCTATTTTATTGTATATTGTTTAATGTTTTGTGTTTTAGGGTGCTATTGGACCCCAGGGTATTGCTGGTATCGAAGGAAGAGCCGGAAGTGACGTAAGACCTGTTTATTTCAATATCACTTTGAGGTTGACCTGTGTGAAGGTCGTTTCAACAATGCGTTTTATGTGGAGCCCCTGATTATTTATTGACGTTTTGCTTTATACTTTAGGGCCAAGATGGCCGTACAGGACCCCGTGGACCTCAAGGCGTAAAAGGAGAGACGGTACGTTTGCTGCTATTGGTGTAGTCTGTGAGACTGAGCTGGCTTCGAGCAAACTTGATTCAATGCTTGTTTTGAATTTGAACAGGGAGTATCAGTTAAAGGCAGCGAAGGATCTCCTGGACCCCGTGGAGAAACTGGTGCCAAAGGTGACACGGGTATAAAGGGAGCAATTGGCCCACTTGGTAGTGCTGGCCCAGCAGGTAGTGATGGTCCAGCAGGACCCAAAGGAGAGAAGGGAGACCAGGGATCTCATGGCCCCCCAGGAGCAAGAGGACAGAGTGGTAGGTGTTTTGTTTGAGTTCTTTCTTAATATTGTATGCCTCAGTGCTTCATTTGTCAAAGTGAGTATTAAGATGATATTTAATTCTGCATAATTATCATTAATTAACAGGTGTTCCCGGAATGAAGGGTCCCCAAGGACCGGCTGGAAAGCAGGGACTTACAGGACCCACAGGACAGCCTGGACGAAAGGGAATCAGCATTGTTGGATTGAATGGAATGGATGGAGAGCCAGGTCCACCTGGTCCACCAGGATCCAAGGGTATCCAAGGATTCACTGGAGAAAAAGGTTCACATCTTCTTTGATTAACCGTGATCTCTCTAATTTTATGACTTGCGACCTTTAACCTGAATTTACGACCTTTAACCTGACTACCACCGACTGTTCTATACTACCCTTTTTACTTTTATTCCATCTCTGCTATCGTGAATATGTTCCTACAGGTCCGCCTGGTGACGTTGTATCAAGGAATGGCGAAATTGGACCCCAAGGACTACCAGGTAAACAGGGACCTCCTGGAGCAAAAGGAGTCAGAGGTGAATCTGGCATTCGTGGGCCAAGAGGTTTAAAAGGAAACCAGTGTCCTGCTTGCAAAGAGGCTCAGAAAGGAGAGAAGGGTCAAAAAGGTTTTGATGGGCTACCTGGTGCAATAGGAGATCCTGGTGCAGCTGGTCCAAAGGGATCACTTGGAAAGAAAGGAGACACTGGACCTGCTGGAAATGTTGGACCTCAAGGTCCAAAGGTAAGTCAACGGAGAAAACATTGCAAAACTGGCTAATATGGTGTAAGGATATAAGGGTTGCAGTGTCCAGTTTTTAACACGTTAAATAACTGTTCAATTGCTATAAGTATGTGTTCTGTTTTATTGTCTTTTCAGGGTGAAGCTGGTTTGGTCGGAAATACTGGTCCAAAAGGAAGTCAAGGTCCCAAAGGTGAAAGTATCAGTGTGAAAGGTGATAGAGGCGTAAAGGGGGCAATTGGTCCAAATGGCTCTCCTGGTCCACTCGGTTTCCAAGGACCACCTGGTCCACGTGGACCTCCTGGTGCCAGAGGAGATGCGGGAACTAATGGAAGACCTGTAAGATTTTTAATTCTTCTCTATATGTTAAAAAGAACTTATATTTACAACCTGTAGGCCTGTGTATAGTTTTTGCTTTGTTTTTTTGTACGTGGTTACCTTTTCTAGGGAGAAAGAGGCCCAAAAGGAGATCTAGGTCCAGCTGGATCAGATGGACTCACTGGTAGTAAGGGAGAGAAAGGGTCCCCTGGTAGAGGGGTCCCTGGTACTGATGGAGAAAGGGGTGATGTCGGACCACGTGGTAGAGATGGCCCGAAAGGAAGCCGTGGATACGTTGGACCAAAAGGTAAAGCTTTCTCAATTTGGGCGCTTGGGGTATTTTGTTTACGCTGAGAATTTTTGGCTATGATCTGTGCTGTCTTCTTATCTATTGACTCGTAGTTGCGTATACCATGATGCTTAACTCGAGAAGTTTTGCATTATGTTTCGCTGTTAGTTCTTCTAATTATTTCTGTACGTATTAAACAGTAGAAAATTCTGTCTGGCAATGAACTACGAGGCTCAGATATTGTAATCGAGAACTTGTAATTTTCTTTTTCTTCGTTTGTAGGAGATCCGTGGAATGCCCAAATTGGAGCCGGTGGCCTTGGCGAAATTTTCAGAGGACCAAAGGGAGATACAGGCCCCTCGGGACAGAAAGGAGAGCCAGGCGGCGAAGGTAAAACGGGTCCAAGAGGTTTCAAAGGACAAAAGGGAGAGTTTGGAGCTGACGGAGCGTCACTTCGTGGTGCAACTGGCCCACGTGGGCCGCAAGGTGTTGATGGATCCCCAGGACCACAAGGTAGCTTTCAACAATCAATTTTTGTTAGCTTAGCATTTAAACCGCATCTAACATTCTATAGCGCTTCACGCTTGCTATTGTTGTGATTTCCGTAAAATTCTTGATATAATTGTCAATAGATACGCCAGTAATGCTGATCAGCATGGCTTCATATAATTTTTTTGCAACTGGAAGGCTACCTTTCTTGCTTAGGTATTGAACCCTGCTCTTTCTGTCTCTGATTTTTAGGTGATCCGGGCACAAGAGGGATAGATGGGCCTAAAGGAAGTCAGGGAAAGACAGGGCCAGCTGGGCTTCAGGGAGACTCTGGTCCGGCAGGTCTTAGAGGACCACCTGGCACTGCAGGAGAGAAGGGGGACAGAGGTGAGAAAGGAAGACATGGAAGAGACGGAGTGGATGGACAGCCTGGTGCAACTGGGCCAAAGGGAGATAGAGGTAAACTATTATACAATAATTCTATTTTGTGCATAGAACAATATGCTGAATAATCTATCGAGGAGGGTTGATTTCTTTTCATTTAATCTCTTACTTGTTTAATATAATATATTTGCATTTAGTTTATTTAATTTTGTCAAAATATTTGGTAATTGCTATTTAATTTTTTTTAAAGCTGAAAAGGGTGATGCTGGTCCAACAGGGCCGATTGGAGAGAAGGGTCAAAAAGGAGATCTAGGAGTTGGACCAAGAGGACCGCAAGGAAAGACTGGGTTAAAAGGTGAAAAGGGAGAGAAAGGAGTTGGAGGAGAGAGAGGGTACGAAGGAGCTCCAGGAGAAAAAGGAGGCAAAGGTGATACGGGACCACTTTTGGTTGGAGGCAGAGGACCTGAAGGACCACCTGGACCTCTCGGTCCAACTGGTAAACCTGGCTTCAAGGGAAGCAAGGGTGAACAAGGTATTCGCGGTGACCAGGGAACTAGTGGATCACCAGGTGATTTAGGACCTTCTGGGAAGGAAGGACCAAAGGGAGATATAGGTTTGTTATAGTTGGCAACTTTTTTCATTGTCTTTTGTAGATATCTTCATGTATGCTGGAGTAATAGGGGATTAACTTCTCTTTAGTTTTGTTTGTGGTACCTATGGCCTTCGATAGAGTAGCTGCAATGCTGAGAAGCTACTGTGTGCGTTTCAGTAAGCAAATATTTCTTTTTCACAGGTGTAACTGGCCCAAAAGGTGAACGAGGTCCGGCAGGAATTGGAGGAAAGGGACAAAAGGGAACAAAAGGTGATCCAGGACCACGTGGAAGACAAGGTCTTATTAGTGACGTAGTTGGACCAAAGGGTACTCGCGGTTTACCAGGCTCAAATGGCCCTGCAGGATTGAAAGGTATGGTACTACTATTTCTTGCGTGTATATGTTGCTTTAAATATTGTCGTTTTTTTTATTTTCCATTTATTTAATTATCCGCTTTTTTATATTGTTTTTTATTGTGAGTTAGCGTATTGCAACCAAATCTTCATCGGGGTGTATGCTAGGTGTTATATTAATAATGAGTGTTGATTTTGCAGGAGACAAAGGTGACCGTGGACCAATTTGCCCCAAGGGCCAGCCTGGCTTGGATGGCAGAAAGGGAGACAAGGGAGATCGGGGTCTTTCCGGACGAACTGGTAGCCAAGGTGACAAGGGAGCAAAGGGACTGAAAGGAGGAATTGGTCAGACGGGTATCACTGGGAAGAATGGAGAAAAGGGGGAGAAGGGATTTGCCGGTCCAAAAGGTTTCATCGGCCCTCAAGGACCTACAGGATTCAGAGGTTTGTCACTTGACTAATTCAGCTTACATAAACAGCTGTGTTAACGTCTTCCATTGCTGCCTCTGTGTGCTCTGTATATTTACGTTGCTCTTGTGTTTGTTTACGTTAGGTTTTGACGGAGATGCTGGTCAGAAGGGTGAGCCTGCTTATGCTGGACCGCGTGGAGACAGAGGAGAGAAAGGAACGCGCGGCGGGGCTGGTCCACCTGGTACGAAGGGAGAACGAGGACCGGCTAAATTTGGTCCTAAAGGAGATAAAGGTAATCACTTCTGACTAGCAAGACATTAGCGTAATGCATGCATGGGTACTGCGATATTGTGGGGTCTGCAGACTTCTCTATCTGTATGACGACATCCCAGGCAAATCAGACTTTCAAACACATGAATGGTTAACTCTCATACTTGCCAACTCTCGAACTTGCCATAAAGTCTTCTATACTTTTTCAGGACTCGTTATATTAGGACTTCGTTGTTGTTCCCATTGCTGTTCTTATTGTATTTATAGTTTGTAAAAATGTTGCCGCGCTGTGTCATTGTATTACTTTATCGCTGTGTCACTTTTAGGCGGCATTGGTCCTGCTGGACCCAAAGGAAATGCTGGCAAAGATTACGTTTTGACCGCGTCTGATATTGGAAGAATTAAAGCCACGGGCAACATAAAGGGTGAAAAGGGCATGATTGGTGCTATTGGACCCAAGGGTAACAAAGGAAACTCAGGCCAGACTGGAAGTGCTGGACCTAAAGGTATTTCAATGCTGTTTCTTTTCATATTTGAACCATACAGCTTTGATATGCATAACAGCTTTGATGTATGATGTGATGATATTTCCTGTTGGCTAGTAATATTTATGGCGCACTTCTAGGAGTTAAAGGGGCAGATGGAGCGGATGGACCTCAGGGTCAGCAAGGCATAAAAGGAGACACTGGTCCACGTGGCTCTACAGGTGACCAAGGTCTAGTTGGACCTCCTGGACCACCTGGTCAGTCAGGAAGTGACGGACCGACTGGTAAAGAGGGACCAAAGGGTGACCGTGGATTTAGTGGTGATTACGGACCTGCAGGTGATGCAGGGAAGAAAGGAAGCACGGGCGATCCTGGACCAAGAGGTTTGAGATTATGCTTGAATTTTGGATGTTTCTTTTGTTTCTTGTGCTAATTGTTTTTGTTTCTTGAACAACAAATATTGATGGTATCAGTTACAGTAAATAGTAGAAGCAATGTCGACACAATATTGTTTATATGTATCGTTTGTCTATTGTATATTATAATAATTACTGTTATTACATTTAATTATATAATGTTTCAGGTGACATTGGGCCTCCATGTGAAAGCAATGCGGCCGGAAATATTGGAGCGCGAGGCCAGAAGGGAGAGACTGGGCCAACTGGTCCAGTCGGACCCCAAGGACTTAAAGGAGATTCAGCGGCTGGAATAAGAGGTAATCCTGGACCACAAGGTCAACAGGGAGAAAAGGGCGAACAAGGACCAACTGGTCCACGCGGTATATCTGGCGATTTTGGACCATCTGGACCAGCTGGTACAAAGGGAGATGCAGGACAGATTGGTGAGCCTGGACGTCAAGGAAAGAAAGGAGACAAGGGAGCATCAGCCTCCGTTTCTGGTAAGACTTAAGTACATCCCCATGCAAACATTTCTTTTGCGTGCAATTTCAGCCATAACGTTTATGCTGCAAAGAAACGTCGCCAATCTCACGAGTTGTTTTACAGGACCCCAAGGACCGAAAGGACAGAAGGGAATGCAAGGTATTCAGGGACAGAAGGGAAATACAGGCCCGCGTGGATCCCAAGGATTCCAGGGACCGGAAGGACCCAGAGGTCTACAGGGTCCCCGTGGAAGTATGGGATTCGATGGATTGAGAGGTGAGGCATTGCTAAGACATTTATATTTGTCTTGAATACTTCTTTTTTCGTCTTCGTAGTGATATTAAAATCGTATGCTGATGCTCCGTAAGGGTTACTCTCGTATCTTTCTCGTATCATACTTCACCTTGGATTATTTATTTTGTCTCTTTTGAACAGGTGATACCGGACCAAAAGGTAATCATGGTCCCACTGGAGTAGCCGGTCCTGTTGGTATAAAGGGTGTAAAGGGTGTGATTGGAAAGACAGGCCCAAGTGGGTCTGCCGCTTTTGGATTTTACATCACTCGTCACAGTCAAACCACTTCGGTATGTGTAGTTTTTACCATTTATTATTCTTGCGGTTGAAAAGATTTGACTCTTAATTTCACTCGTCCATTAATTTCAACGTACTAACATGTGGAAAGACACTTCTTTCATAATAACATGGACGCACACGAATGTATCCAGTGTGTGAGGGAGGGAGGGAGAACGCGTTTTATATCACATGAAAGAAAATTGATCTTAGCAAACACTACTGTCCAGAAAAATTACCAAGCACTCAAAATCTTAAAATGTTCGGATCATTCTACGGTCTAAAATAGCCGCAAAAGCAATGAAAAATTGTCCTAGATTTTGTCATGCGAACTGACTCATTTTGTGATTAAAATGTAACTCTGTGTTTTTCTGAGACATTTACTGTAATTACCTTAAACCCAAGGTCCCTGAATGTCCATTTGGTATGCAAAAGATCTGGGATGGTTACAGCTTGTTGTACGTGCAAGGCAATGGTCGAGCACAAGGTCAGGATCTTGGCCAGCCTGGCTCTTGTTTGAGAAAGTTCAGCACAATGCCATTTTTGTTCTGCAACATTCAGAACCAATGCAGAGTCTCGTCTCGAAATGACTACAGCTTTTGGTTGAGTACAGCGGCTGCCGTGCCTATGATGCCTGTAGCTGGAGCAGCAGTTCAGAATTATATTAGCAGGTGAGGATTTCTTACATGCCTGCCATCTAACAGTGAAATTTAATATTACGAATCTTTAAGGGAACTAATAATACTTTCATATATTTACTGGCAAAATAATTTTATGAAGAATTCTATCGGAAGGAGTTTATTTAGAATTTCTACTGTACCAAGTGTGGCTTTCTCAAAAGCACCCGGCGTGATGTAGATATCGAAGAAACGCCGCACTGGCGTTTAATATTCTGCTTTCAATAATAATAATCATGTGTTTTTTTTTGCAGATGCTCCGTGTGCGAAGCTCCTTCGCATGTTCTTGCGGTTCACAGTCAATCTAACGACTCGCCAGACTGTCCAAGTGGTTGGTCCAGCCTTTGGCAAGGATACAGCTTCTTGATGGTATGTATTGTATTAGAAGTAGTCTTGGATTACTATGTGAAAACTAGTTTGAAAGAAACATATATTGCGAAGCACAAAATAAATACTTGCTTAACGAGACTAGTTTATAGATTTAGCCCAGGAATATAGATGCATACTGTATGGTTAGTAATTGTAACAGTAATTGTACTGTATACAATTAATATTTTAGAGCATTTAGTATAGTGGAAACTGACTTGAGATTGCTGTACAATGCAGTGCTCCGTGAACGATACTGCAAGTGTTAAGTGGCTTTTATATTGCAGCGCTTTATAAACAGCAAATGTTTTTCTTCCACAGTACAACAGTGCTGGTGCTCAAGGAGACGGACAAATGCTGGCATCTCCGGGATCGTGTCTTCAAGATTTCCGTCCCCATCCTTACGTCGAATGCCACGGCCGTGGCACATGTGGGTACTATGGTCCAACGCTGAGTTTCTGGCTGGCAACCATCGATCGACAGAATCAATTCAAGAGCCCCGCACAGGATACAATCAAAGGTAACGAGCTTAGACGGCGAGTGAGTAGATGTCGCGTTTGCTTGAAATCGCGATAACACTACCAATGTTTTATAACCTATGTAATGCTTAGACACTATTATATGTGAAGACGATTTGACTTTTGCGACTATGTTGCTGGCAAAAGGCAAAGTTGACTGTAGACTTGAACTCTCGACTGTGCAGCGTTCTGAATTCGAACCCTTGTTACCGGATTATGCGAGATGTATCATCAATGGTATCATCTCTCTTTTTCATAACTTTGCATTAGAAAATATGAACCATGATCAATCCAGCATATTAATAGTTTTGTAGCATATTTTTAGTTGCTCTTGCGTATTTTAGGAAGAGCCCACAGCTTTATTCCTATATGTTTGCTATCGAACAATGTAACTCCTTTTTCAATATAAATTGATCGATTTCTCGTTATAGAAGTTCACTACGTTATTATATGTTTTTGAATTAAATAAATTGATTAGTATTTTTGCCTACTTGTAATTCTTATGACTTATTTGTTATCTGTAGCTCTAGATGTTAAATTCCATATTGACATTTGTATTGTTTATAAACGATTGTTTTGTTACTGCCAATTTTGTTGCTTCCACTGTGTTTTGTGATGTTTGCATCAGTTGGAAAGGCTGACAAGGAAATATTTGTAATCTGGTACGAACGTCTCACTTTTGTGACAATGTAGTTGGTGGGTGAATCAAGCCATTGGATGGCCAGATGGGCCAAGGACGAGTGATTGTGTGAACGCAGAGTGTACCAGGTTCAAAATGGCAAAGACATACCTTGTTTCCAAGGGCAGTCGATCCCTGGCACAAAGGCTTTAAAGGTGGTATCCCTGGCACAAAAGCTGTAAAGGTGGTATCCCTGGCACAAAAGTTCTAAAGGTGGTATTTGCAATGGCATGTTTCCTCCATTAGCGAATTCTCGATGAAACAACGCTCTGAAAAACAGGAATAAAAGCTTCGCGACAAGCGACGAGTTTGCAAATGCCACACAAAGATGCCAACTTGGACGTTGTGTTTCAGTCAAAAGACGCACGAATGACAAAGGACAACAGGCGTGTACACATTGAAACAAATTTAATTCCTTTTCATACAAACCATTTACAAACAAATTTATGTTAGAACATTCCTAAAATTAGTAAAACCAATCTATTTACTGCTAAGAATTGGAAGAGAATCCTGTTTTGCAGAAGTGTCGAAAAAGATAGCGAGGGACGGACACAACTGAGACAAAGAAGCTGGTTTTCTGGCACATCGTAAACATAATATCGAACCAAAGGCATGCAGCTAACTTCTGCTGGGCAAATTATCAAGTTGCCCTTTGAAGAAAGTCGCAGCTCTTGGAGAGACAATAACAACTTCACTAAACAGAACAGAAGCTATTGAAAGACGAAAAGCTGTGCTGGAATATCCGATTACGACAGACATGTTGCCAGAAAAGCTAGGCCTAATAATACTAAAAATGATCAGGAAGAATCTAAGACAACCGAAGATAAGAAAATTCATAACGTTCTATATATCGATTCTTCGTGAGAATTATTCCAAGCTCTAAGCATCATACATGCTCATTTGGAAATGCCGCCCGCCAGTGGGGAAGATAAGCGAATTGACAAGCCCACATTGTTGGCTTTTTCGGCTCGCGGTCTTCCTTTAACGGACAAGCGGTGTTTTTGAGACACACGGGCGCGGTAATCTCCTCCACAATCAAGCGTAACCTGTGCCACACAGCAACTGCATACCGGTTTTACAATGTTGTTGTTGCTTGTTGTTGTTGCTGGTAAGTATGCGATGAAAACACTCATTTTACATCGTTAAACGATCACTCAATTCCATAATAACATTCCTATCATAATAAATCATGTTTACTGATGGCTTATCCGCGCGGTTCGTCGGGAACACAGACGCTTATAACGCGCGATTCGTCGGTCCGTTCTGAATTCATTATACCGCGCTGGGCAATTTCAGTCAACTTCGCGAAATTCGGATCGAGTTGTTGCGAATTTAAGAACGATGATATCGTTGATTGTTCAATGTAACCGCTGTACGAATTCACCGCAGTTGCACACGAACCGGCGAAATTCGAGAACCCACCGGACGAGTAACCAATTGGATTGGCTATCGCGTTGTAACTGGTATAAGTACCATCCAAGTCGGAATAAGTGTTCGTCTTTGTATTGTATCCAAAGTCTTTTCGGTTTAAACTGTTCGGTACAGTTCGACTCGGTTCATTTGAATTGACAGTCATCTGAGCCGGTACACTGGCATTTTTTATGACCGCATCTTCGGACTGCCCGCGTTGTTGCAAAGTATTGTTCATGGCCGAAGATTTTTGACGACTCGGACTTGGATCGCACTCCATTGTAGCGGAATCGCGGACCGCTCCCGGGTCCGAGGAGGGTCGTGAGACATCCGAATTGGATTGACTTGAAGACGGGGGTCCGGATGCGCGATGTGACAAGCCGACGTGAGCCGTACCGGGTGAGTTTGTTGATGTCCGCATTGTATTAGTGCTTTCGTCTGTGGTTCGTTTGAAGAACGAGTGTTGTAAAGCTTGATACGGTGTTATTCTAGTCTTTGCATCGTAATCTAACATCCTAACAACGAGGTCTTTGAATTTCAAATAATCCTGCAATGTGTGACCAGGCTCGTTTTTTCTTCGTCCTTGTGGTCCCCCAGTTTCGCAGCCCAGGATGTCATGAAGTCTTCTTGTTCCGGGGGTGACATATTGCTAAAAAAAAAACAGGCCAAATTTCAGTGAGATGTGGTAAATGCGTCAAATCTCAACCCAAACTCATATACCTTTAATAATAGGCATTGTCTAAATGTCGTAGTAATGTTCCTATATATATACATTCAACTCTGTCTAATTCGAACACCCTGGGGAAGCGTGAAAATGTTCTAATTACAAAAATTTCGAATTATAGAGGTTTGTTTTATAAGAGTTGGTCCATTAGTGATCTTAGAAGGGACAGAATTTCGTTCGAATCACTTAGAGTTCGAATTACACGAGTTTCGCTATAATCTCCAAAACATGTTACGTCATCGCATAATACCTTTCGATTGTCTTTGTATCTTCGCATGGCGTATGTTCCATCTGGCATCTTCTCGAAGTAGCGCCTCGTTTTGGGTGCTTTGTCCAGTAAATGACTCGGTGGTATTCCAAGGACTTCAACTATTCTGTTTACTTGGTCAACCTTGAATCAAAAATCAACATTCATCATCAAAATCTATAACAGTTCGTATTTTTTAAATAACAACTTATTCTTTTGCAGAGGCTGAATATTATTTCGATTTTGATCCTGGAACTTTATTATCAACCGACCCCTGTCTTGTTTTGTGAGAAAGTTCAATAAACAAAACATCTTGATCCCAATTGAACTTCAGCCCGACTTTATGGCCTTATTCTTACATTATTCTTAAATTTTAGAGAATTTGAGTCTAGATATTTTTGAAAAAATGAGTATCATATTATCGCAATCATATTTAATGTGGCTGCATGAATACACGTTTTTTATTTTATAAGAAAACTAGCTCAAGCCCTACCAGTAAAAGTTTCTTAAATATGCTATTGTTTTCTATTGTAGAGGAAAACAATAGATCAAAAGAATCTATTGCGATTCAGCTCAAATTCTACCAGTAATTGTCTTATAAAGTGGTTTTTTATAAAAAAAACGTGTAAGATAAAGAAGAATACCTCATTTGATCCACTGAACAACGGTTCCCCTGTGTGCATTTCCACCAGTATACAGCCCAGTGACCACATATCAATAGCCATGTCATAGGGTAACCCGAGTAAGACTTCGGGGGACCGATAGAACCGACTTTGAATATATTGGTAAAGCTGAAAAAAAAAAAACAATTATCAATTATTTATGCAAAAGACGCGGAGCAGCACGCTTCGTGACCCTGCGCAGTAGCTGGGTTGCCTTCGACAAGCACATGGCCGACACGTGTCGATGACGTAATTTTGTTTATGCATTTATAAATGGAAGTATGACTAAGGGCCTAATTTGCATAAAAAACAGACGAATACATCATGAATTATTCAACCGGGTTGGCGAAATAAGGATGGTTGAAATATCGCGAAAACATACTAGTGCACAAGAATTTAACTTGAAAAATGCTCTTGAAGTGGTTGGGTAAATATATTTTTCGCAGTGAAGCGTGAAAGTGTAAGAAAGGAAAGCCTAGCGGCAAAAATCGCGAGGAAATTTGACGCCCACGTCGTGCGGCGCGGAGAGGACACCCGCTGAACAAGTCAATTGTGAGGTTGGGAGAAAATAGAGTTTGATATTTGAAAGAGACCAACTCTTGCAACAGTGTTTATCGAAGACATGTTGCTCACCAACACAATATTTTTATCCACGAAACAAAACGATTAGAATTAAATTGGACATCTTTTCGTTATTTACAAATGCTACGGTGAGCTGTGTACTTCTATAAAAAAAACACACTACAAGACTAAAAACCTTGCGAAATTCAATTAACACAAAAACCACATTAGTTTTGTTCAGGCCCAAAACTGAACGCGATTAGAACGCGATTAAAGCGAAACACGTGCGATCGGCGTAATAGGAAATACATAACCAGTACTTGCTGAACTGTTTCACACAAGTAAACACTCCATTTTATGGACATATAAGTCGCCTCTTCGTATCAACAAAGTTTGTTGAGAGCCAGTCAAAGAGTCTCCGGCATTGCAAGTAATAAAAACACGTAAACAAATTGGTAAATGATGATCGCATCATTGATTTGCTTTGCTTGTGGTGCTTTTCCTGGTGCTGCGCAGCGGTTGAGTAATTACGTAATTACATAGCTGCGCTTGTGCAATCCCAATTTGAGCCGCGGGATCAATTGACGGGATATGAAGTCCAAAGCGAAATCTTTATGACAAACCCATTCAAGAAAGCCCAGCTCACAATTATTCAAGCTCTGCTCGCCATGGCATAATAGCATTATCTTAGCTGATGAAAACATTTCGGTACATTTTTTATAACAACACTCGTTCCTTTCATTGTTATTCCTGGCTTGTCGTCACCTTCCAGCAATTTGGCTACAATGGTTATTCTCGTAAAAATTACCGCGAAGACGTGGAAACCACCCACAAGGCCGGAATTATGATCCAGGGGGTGACGATACCCACAGGAGTGTAATTAAACTTACGTAAACAAGAGCTTGTCTGAGCTTGCTCTTTTGGTAAATAGATGATTGTATATTTGGACAGGACACTGGATGGATAGACACAAACAATTCTGAACGGTCAACAAAAGAGCAGACGAAATATCATACCGTTCTTTCTTCACAAAATTCAAAATGGACAATTTCAACAAGACGTTCGTTCGAAGTAAACAAGTGCAATGGCAGTGCACAGAAAGTGTTTTTGTTGCCAACAGGGGAATATTCATTCAACGAACCTATCATCAGTGCGGCACCAAGAAATATGCGCACAAAATTAAGGGACTTTTTATATTGATGGATGAATTGCTTTCAAATATCAGCACGGTTGCAGTTGTGGTAAAGTATCGTTTTTATCATTTCGATATTTGAACATTACTTTGAAAAACAGGCACAACATGAAAATATATGTTGTTTGTGAATGGAGACAAATTTCGTTGTTAGTTCCTCAAAAGGCATGCTTGACTGATAAACCCGGGAATGTATTGTTTGTCAACCACTGCAAAATGGAAATCCCCTTGGTGAAAGGCATTCTTGCCTGGACATGCCAGTTGAATTGTGCCAGTAAAGGATGCAAGCGAGCATACAAATGCTAAACTACGAATGCGTCTATTGTACGTGCAATAACAAGTTCAAGGTAAGCTTTGGTCAACAAGATCTCGTGTTCGAGTCCAAGTTGATTTTGAGTTCAATACCACCAGTCTCAACCTGTCTCTCTGTCTTCTGACAACCCACCCATGAATTGCGTATGAAGAAATATAAATACTCGAAATAATTGTTAAAAACGATTATTATGATAATTGCAAAAACAATAACTTACCGTTTGACCTAGTTGACAGGAGCTTCCAAAATCGACAATTTTTATTGCACTTCTTTTAGGGTTGCAAAGTAGGACGTTTTCTGGTTTCAAATCACAGTGGATAATTTGCAGCTCTGGGGCGGAGAGAAAGCATAACGCTGTACAGAGCTGCTGGGCGAATTTGCGGGTTAAGTTGAGGGATACACCGCGAAAGTTCGTATTTCGTAGCAGATCGTACAAGTTATAAGATAGTAGTTCAAACACCAAACATAGATGGTTTCGCCACATGAACTGGTTTTTTAGTCGCACTGCAAAGAGAAAAAAAGGCAATTTAAATTATGAACCATCTGGCATTCATACTGTCTCAGTTTCCCAGAATTTCAGCTCCCATATCAAAACTGTCTCAGTTTCCGAAAAATTTAAAATGCAGTGTACACTGGAACCGTTTTCTGGAAGGATTATGAAGCATTTATCAAAGAGAATTTCTGAAAATAATTTGTGGTGCAAGCGTATTGCTGTTCTGAGAACCTATGAAAGCCTTGCGGCGGATATTTTGGCTAGCAGGTAAAATATTCTATCAAGGTAGTTCGAGGTCCACCCGGTAACCAGACATCCATTCGGTCCCCCGGTGTAGCTTTGCAATCCATTGAAAAGCAACAACAAATAAAAGATTTTCAGGGGGTCGCAGCACTGAGCTCCACATCTCGACATGAACAGGATGCATTGTGCAAAGTGCGTTACAATTTCCCCGTCGAAAATGATTATTTATACAGCATTTAGTTGGTGTAATGAGAGAATACCGGGGGTCGTGTAACACATCCTTTCTAGTCCAAGGCCCATATCATTTTCATTCACACAATTGTTCATTCATGTCAACAGGGAAAGCCTGAGTTCGCGTTGCAATAAATTCGAGACCAGATTGAAAGCAAGTTCTGCCTCGTAAATAAATCAAAATAAACTGAAACTAAAAGCAAAAATTTGCAAGTATTGAAAAGATGTGGTAAGAATTTTAATGTTATCTTTGCTGAGTCGTTTTCATATAAAACGTTTACTTCAAGCACTTAGCTTGAGCAAGACATGAAAGGGTGTTTGGGTTTTGGCCTAAACAACGCGTATTATATTTCTGGGTGTACTTGTGAATTAAAAGACAAAAATTGCTTCAAATTATGGAGCGTAACTTTAGTAGAGCATTCTATTTTGGGTAAATAGAGTTTGCAAAATCAAAATTTGCTCATACAAGGTTGCAATTCTTTTTATAAATTTCAACAATGAACATTCTATTGCTGACATATTCTTGAAAGCTTGAACATGGCTTTTGCAGGACCAATGATACATTTTTACGACGATTTCACTCAAATTTAATTGAGGGAAAATCATTAAAAATAGCTCCACGATTGATGCTTATGTTTCATTATACTTGCAGATGATATACGCCCAGACAATGGACATTCAGGCTTTGATTTCAAGCCACAAAAAGAGAAATAAAAAGAACAAGGTATGAACGTTATATCAAATTTTTGATACGGTTGATACAACCCAACGAGGCTTGTAATAAACGTTTGCCTTGCACGCTGTTGAAAGGTACCTGATAACATGGACCAACAATGCATGACTAAATGATGAAACAAATAACACAAAAATGTGATTTTGTTAAGTTAATAAATAAAACACAGATTTCAGACTTACCAATGTAGAATTTTGCATCAGGGTCGTGACTATTCATCATTTCCAATAACTGGACTTCTATTTGTGCTTGGTTTAAAAACGGTTTCTTATTTTTTATGATTTTTATTGCTACCTCTTCTTTTTCTTTATAATCATATGCCTTCACAACCTACAAAGCAAAATATTTTATCTAAAGATTGGAACCTTTTCATGTTTATAAATTTGTTGTATTTCAACACATCACAACATATGCTGAAGAGAAGCAAATAATAATTCTTTATACCAGGAGTGGGAACACTAACATCAACATAAGGGTACTGCAACCCTGCCCAATGGACCGATTGTTTGTTTAATTACACTAGGGTGATCAGAAACTCCCCTCGCAGGGCGTAGAAGTAAATTCTGCTATGCAGCTCATCAAATTACACAATGGTATAAATTTGATATTTAAAAGTTTGGTTTATCAAGAATCCATTGCATATACATAAACATTTAATATTTTCTTGTTCAGATACTAAGTCAAAATGCAATAGGTATCGTGGGTGAAAAGAAACATGTGGGACACTTGAAAATTGGATAAGTTTATATATTTTGATCAATGCTTTGAATAAACGTCTGAGAATTCATCATGCTGTTGTGTTGGATCCTTTTTGAAGCAATAGCAACCATGCTCTCAATAGAGCAAGTTTATTTTTCAATTGTCAACAAGATTCATAAGGCTTATTGTAGCATTAGTCAATACAATCTATAAGGCTATAATCATTAAGTATTGTTGTGTAAATTTATTTATTCTCTTCACTGTGTTGGAGAAATTCTAAGCTATCCATTATTAATACTTTAAATCTTGGTATGGTAAGAAGTAAGTAAATAATCTTGAATGTAAGGATTCCTGTTTTGGTGGGATTAATCTACGTGGAATACATAGAGCATTTTTCAGAATCCATTCCATGTACCATTGTTTGCAAACACAAACACATATTCAATGAAATGTTAAGGCCAATCAAGTATCCAAGGGTGTTGTTGTCAGGTAGCATTTTTGCTATCAGCTGGCTTCTTGCAATAACAGGAAAATTGGCGGCATTGTTTAGTTTCATTCATGTGTGCAGGCAGATTAAACGTAGGCCAATAGTATTGCCTGACTTCATAATTGGGTGGGACATTGGGACACTGGAGTTGTAGGTTGATAGCAGTACAAGTTGTTTTCGGGTAGTTGAAATGTGTTTTGTGTCAGTGGTGAAATGTGTGGATGTCAAGATGAACTTCATCCTTCACGCATCTACTATATCATAGATCAATGGAAATTAATCAGACACTGATCACTGGGGAGGTAAATTTTGATTGATATTTAACTATTAAGCCTGTGATGGTTCTTCTTGTTTTTCAAGGGTGATTTTATGAGTTGCTGAGAGATAAATGCTGCAAATATAAGACGTCCTGGATCTTGATTTATCCTAGTTATCAGGGTGACTAGATAAGGCTTAAATGTACGCAAACATGGTTTTAGTATTACGTTGTTTGATCATCGGTCCGTGGCCAAGAATTTAACTTATTTCCTAAAATATTGGGTACGCACACCGCACCCTCCTAACACAATTCTTCCTGAACATAAATCAGTGTAAAATGACGCTAATTCATCGTCTAAACTATAATCTTATTAAAGGACTGTGCACTACGAATATTTAAGATGATATTCATTTCATTCAACTTTTATTCTGCTAAAATCTTCTCGTCACTAACATATCTTAATAAGTTGCTCGTTTTTTCCGCAGTGAAATTACAAGAACATATTTCACGAGATGGCTCGCATAAAAGGTGAGTCATTTCCTAGAACTACACACATATCCAGCTACACTCTGTAAAAGCATATATCAGCTTATATTCGTAAAAAGCATATCAGCTTATATTCGTAAAAAGCATATCAGCTTATATTCGAGAATATCGCAAAGCTATTTTAATGAATGGATACTATCGAGAATTCTACTGCCCCGTTTAACGGCAATTTCCAAAAAGAGACTGGGCATTAGATCACGGGTTATAAATTCACCATACGTCATTGCGCATCTTCGAAACGAGAACAGACACAGCGCTTTTCAGCCTGCACTTCGACTTTAAAACGTCGACAATACCTTATTCTAGGCATGGCGTCAATGCCGTAGTGGTTGGCACATGTTTTTTCCATTCTTGTGATTGTTAACTCGCTTGAAATGTTGTGTTTATCGTAAAATCACAATATTTCCAGGATTTTTCTCGCAAAAATGGTATTATAATATCTTAAAGTATGATGAGTATCAGACGAAAAGCTTTAGTAGTTATTATGTTTCGCTATGTTTCCAATTTTAAACGCTATTCTGAAGTTCTGTACCGATCAAAGATTGCTTTATCTCAACGTAGTAGTTTTTGTTTATTTCTGACTGAAAGTGTTGTTATTACTATCTTTATTGCAATTAATTGACACTGGTCAGAATCAAAACCTTTGGCTGGTTAAAATTCTGTGCCCACAATGGCTTTATTGCAGATTTAAGCCCTGTTTACACTATGCAAAACTAACCTGGGTTGAACCCGGGTGGGTTCTTTGAACTCTGGTTGAACCCAGGTTAGTTTTACATGGTGTAAACAGGGCTTTAAATGCAATCCAAAACGTGTAGGGGAAAAACCTTGAAGGCTGGGCGGTTTTCATTTGGGTTTTTTTAATGCGAGGCTCAGCATAAACAAAGAGGTTGCGACAAGATTGAGGGAGAGAGGACTGCTGTTCTTGCAAACGAAGAGATTTGGAAAATGATCAGCACTGCACTTGCATACCTGTGGAATCAACCGTCAATCATCATCGATTAACAACAAGTTTCATAAGGAAAAGTATAAACATAATTTTTAAAAAGAACGGCCCTATATACACGTTTTTAATAAGAAATTTGGATCAGTATTACCTATGCTAAGTTGCTTAATTTGGCGTGGCAATTTTAGCGTTTTAATACTACAATTTTCTGTTGGTTTCTCATGTTTGGGATCTAAAATTAGATTATTGTTTTAAAATTGAGCCTTTTGAATGAATGCAAACCCGCGCAAAAATGAAAAACACAATCTTTTCTAATAAAAAATAATTGTTAGTGGAATCAACTTTTAAAATGGGAATTTTACAGTTTGGTAATCATTCTGAAACCTGGTGCTAAGTTACATACATTTTCAGCCATCCCACTTTTAGTTTCTTATGAAAAACGTGTAACCGAAGGTGCAGAGTTGAGTGTAAAAGATGATGCAGATAATAATAATAATAATAATAATCGACAAACCTGTCCGAAAGAGCCTTTTCCGACGAGTGTATCAATTTCGTATCTATCCATGAATCTTTCTCCGCTGCGTATTATGTAATCATGATTCTCATCATCAAACCCATCATTGTACAACCTGCGTTCCTTCTTTGTTCTACCCTCCTCGCTTCTTTCCTTATCTGCTCTCCTTTTCTTTTGCGAGTAATAAACCTGTGAATATCGAGTTATCAAACATTTTTAACAATAAACCTGTGAATATCGAGTTATTAAACATCTTTAACATGAATTGTTTTCTTTTCAGAGGATAGAAACAATATCTAGCACAGATAATCAATGGAAAGGAGAAGATCAATTGCATATAGGCTATAAAGTGGATGCAAGCAACAAGACTTAATTGCATGGAGCCAACAACGCATAATGCATAGAGGTAGGCTTTCTAAGTGCTTTAGACTACCTCGTTGATGTGTTTGTACGTTTTAATAAGGTCTGTGCTGAGTTTCCTCAAAGGTGCAGTGCTTGAATCCCTGAAACTTGTTGGAATTTTGTTGATGTAATAATCGTATGACGATTCTGGCATTTCTTGCTCATTGCTTGCCGCCATTGTCGAGGGGGCTTCTGTTTTCATGTATGTTTATTTACTTGGAGAGTAAACAAATAAACAATGTGATGACGTCAGTGGTTCATGACATCATCAGCTTGGGATGGTTTCTTGTCCTGCACAGAGATAGAATGAACTTTTAGAAGACTTGACATAATAACTCTTTGCAAACAACTATAAGCTTCTTGCTAACTTCATGATGAAGACAACCCTATGTAGATTTGTATATATACTTATCACTTCACATGGACGACCTGATATCAATGGGAAGAGCTTCAATAGCTTTATGATGGAAATAACTCTATGTAGAAAATAACATTATCCCCACAACAGACTTAGGAAGCTCAAATACTATTTGCATTGCATTATTGTTTTTGGTTTTCTAGGTTCTTCCTGTACAGGTGCAATAAAGCAAGCAGACGTAAATAGATGAAATAGCATTTATGATTGAGACTAGGCAATTCTTATCAAATCTGATTGATGGCAGGACAGAGCAGATGTCCAAATTTCTATTAAAATGTAAGTTAATCCCAGACTGTTTTGTGTGTGACTCTATGAATTTGTCATTCAAAATTTGCCTGTGATAGCGATACTCTTCACCTTTTGTTGCACGAGTTGTTCTGTTGGACAGAAATCTGTTGGTTTGTGCCCCCCCCCCCCCCCCCACTGGCCAAGGCATGTTATGCAGCAAAAATTAATTAGAGGTATCAAAATTACAGGGGTTGCAATATTTAATTAAGTTTTACCATTCAGTAATCATCTATAGTTGCATTTGTAGTTTCTACAGATTTTGAAAATGTATTTTATTTATTATTCCTTATATTATAGGTGTATGAAATTGATCAACTGATAAGCCCTTTGTTTTTCTTTCAGACTGTGGGAAAATTCAATTATAAATATTCATGATGCCACTTTATTGCCCGTGTTGCATGCAGCGGTTAGATAATTTGTTATTTTCCCAGGTAATGTGATACACGGGTTTGAGAAAATTAATATTAATTTTTCTTTGATTAAAAGGGCTAAACCTCAATGTTTATTTTTAGTTTCATATTTATTTTATTTATCAAGCCAGATCGACCACTTGAAGGCGAATATTTATCATATAATTATCGCTTGATTATAGCGAGAACAAAAATATCGAACATCGCAAAAATCTGTAAACAGTAGAAGAAGGAAAATTATATAGACACGGAACGGAATATATAGGCCTATTCCATATTAATTGAATTGGAGAACAGCGGACAAAAAAAATCTGTCTCGCAGCCAGCAGTAAATCGATTATAACATTGAAAAGATCGTCTTAGCACTGACTCATTTCCAAGAGTTTGAAATAAATATCGTTCCTCCCAAATTTTCTTCTATTCAAAAGCGGAAGCCTAAAAAACTTCTGTATTAAATAAAAATGGCGCCTGATCTTAGACACCCAGGGACCGAATCGAGAAGTAAAATTAACAGGTTTTGCCCGGTAATTATCGTAATATTAGATGGAGGTTAGCTTAATAAAGTTGATTTCTGCCTCATAGGAAACAGAGTTTTCATACGAATAGCAGCGACCGTGTTGAACCTAAAATTATGTGAAGTTATTTTGTTCGCCGCCCTTTCGAAATGACGAAAGCGCGGCTGAGCGACGGGCAAGCAGGCAAAAATAAAATCGGATCTATAACACAACAGAGCACACGTGAACAGACTTTGTTTTGATGAAAGAAACTCTTTAGTTGACGAGACTTTAGTCTTGAAGAAATGTCCATCGACCATTTGTAATACAAACCCTCACTTACTTACCTAAAAGTCCTCAATAATGAGCTTCGATCGAACATTTAGGCAACATGACTTCATGACGGCCCCTGCTGCAATGGACTTCGATTGTCTTATCTTATATAGCGTCTTACCATATAATTTAAATAGAAAATTGGATGCTGTGTAAGCCTTTATTTACCTGTATATTCGTCAGAGTAGGTAGATCCGATGTTCCGTAATTTTCATGCAGTATTATTGACCTGGTATCAGCTATATTTCGCGAAGTATAATTTCAATTTCAATAGATTAATATCTTGATCATGGAGCCAGGCCAAGTAAACTCGATTACTGAATTCGATGCTTTCTTTGATATTTTATTATTCATAAACTCCTCTGAATATAATCTGAAAACGATGAACTGTATCCAAGGTTTGATGTCCGAACGCTAATCTTTAAATAATGCCTAAAATCTTTAAAATAAACTCGATAGAAAGCCTTTTTTAACACTAAATATTTATTTCAAAATCGTTGCGCGCCAGAATACCTATGACGGACGCGACGCGTTTGTTACCATAGATCTGTCACTCAAACTTCTCGCAGTTTAGGAGAAAATGCATATTGATCGAACGGGAGACAAAGCAATGAAGAAGTGGCGGGACTTTCAATGTTATAAACAAAACAGCTGTCTAACAACAAAAACATTTGCTCCAAAAGAAATAAATCCACTGGGTGATTACTGGCCTCCTTTAATCACAGTATGATTTTAATAATTAAAAAACTTTATGATTCAAATGTATTATGCTTTTTCTAACCAAGAAGCTGGTTGTTTTGTTGAAACATTTTTCTTATGATCAACGCTTATCTGATACATTTAACGAGTTATTTTATAATTACATATCACAGTTAAAGAAAGAACATGGTATAAATCAATTTATGCCAAGAAATACTCTCAGCAGCTTGGGGAAATTTGGATGGTGTTAAAACGGACATATCCCGTAGCGAACTGTCTGGAAATGTCTGAGACTTGTCGAAAGGCTGTCAGAACATCCCTTGAAAATGGGTGACTCAGACAAAGGAGACATTGAAATTGATTTAACGTTTTTCTACAAGAAAATAATTTATTAAAGCCTAGCGCACACAGCAGATTTTTGTCGCTGGCGACGAAGATTTTTGTCGCTGACGACAAAAGTCTGCTGTGTGCGGGATAGAAATATGAAAGATTTTTGTCGCTGACGACAATCCTTGATATCAAACATGTTTGATATTTGTCTTCGTCGTTGGCGACAAAAGACAAAAATCGTGCTGTGTGCGGGGAGTAAAGATGATATTTGAATCCACCAACCAATTGGAAGCGTTCCTCCGATCACGTGGTTAAGCTCACTTTGCAAAAACAAAATGGAGGATACTGCAGAACTTTGGACTGCCGAAAAAGAGGAAAGGCTGGTGGAGATGTGGCAGGCAAGACCTTGCCTTTATCAAACAAATTCTGCAGAGTATGCAGATAGGGCCAAGAAATTCGTTGCATTAAATGAAATTGCATCTGACCTGTGCCTTACTGAAGTTTGAAGTTGATTTCAGTTCATCTGCTTATATTTTTTATATCATCGTCAAGGAGGTCAAGGTCTCAGTAGTCAGTAATAATATGAAGTTGAATCCAGAAATATTTTATTTCAGTGAGTCAAGTTCAAAAAAGAATCACTTCACTTCGTACCAAATTAACTCGTGCACGTAAACCCAATTAACACGTGCACGTAAATTGGCGCCAAATTGGAAGCGAGTCTCGGAAACCGAAGAGAGGCATGATCCCGACAAAAATCTTGCTGTGTGCGGAGGATTGTGTTTTGTCGTCAGCGACAAAAATCTTCGTCGCTAGCGACAAAAATCTGCTGTGTGCGCTAGGCTTAACAAGTAGTAATCGACTTAGCTCTGCAAAGAGTTTGCAATGTTCACTACTTGGTTTTTGAAAGTTAAGATAGTAGTTGAAAGATTTGGGTATTTAAAAACTTTACGGGGAAATTATCGGCAAGCATTGAGAACATTTAATGTTGTGATTATCATGCAGTATCTATCAACAGTTCGTGTTGACAATGTGATTAATACCATTATTTGTCAATAGTGCTTCTTGGGAAATATGGTAATTCTCGCACTGCATTTTCTGCGCATGTTCAGTGGCGTGAAGGTTAACTTTTACTTCCTTGTTAAGGTAGCAAAAATCTTGTTTGTACAAGAAGCTGGTTTATGAGAAACTACAACTAAAGATTGTCGAAAGTTAGGAAACTTTAATACTGGTCTCTTAGTACTAGAATATAATGAAGAAACTGTAGAATTTCCATCCTCATAAGGTAATTTTAAATCCCAAAAATAAGAAACCGATTAGAAAACATTTGGTAGGTACTAAAATGTCAAAATTGACATGCAAATTAAAAAAACGTTAGTAATAAAGGCTAATCCGACTTCCTTATAAAAAACTGCGTATTTTCTTTTGCATCAAAATAGCAGCCCTCCTCTCAGTTTTCCCCTGCAACTACGTACCAGTTTTTTCCCATTGTACGTACGTACCTGCTCTTTGATGGATGTTTAATATTGATTGAAGTCCATTTTTTGTTCAATTTAAGTTGGAGAGTCATTCTATTGGCGTTTCGAATGAATAAACAACATTGAACAACCATAGTCACGTGCTCGAACAACAATACAAATCATTTCATTTGTTGTGCTTTGCATTTGGATTACGTTTTACGGACGCAACTCATACGCATACGCTATATATTCATCTTCGTGAAAAACCGCGACGTCGGCCAAAAAGAGGAAATATTAATGTTTGAATTTATGTAAACGTCAATATGAAACTTGTTGCCATTTTAGGCTTGTTTGTGTTGACCTTCGTTGATATATATCAATGCAAAGTATGGAAAGATGTTGGCAAGACGCTGTCTTATCGTGCACAACCTGGAGAGACTGACTTAAACCAGAAGCAGACCTTCGCGATAGACAGTCAACAAGAGCTTGCAAATTGGCCTAAGCAGGATGCGACATCAAATGCGCAAAGTTCTGCTTTTGAAGAAGCAGCTGAAAGAGTTCGTAGGGCTAGCGGAACGCCGGGAAACCCTTCGATTCAGTTTGTAAGTATATTGATTTTATTATTTTTCATGTTTTTGTACAACCGGGAAAGAGATTTAATTTTATTTTGACACATCGTGTCTTCATGACGAATGCCACAGTTTTACTGTGTAGATATGCCAATAGTTTATATTTCGAAGTCTCCATCGATGGAACCTTAAATTGTTTTGAGAGTTTTACCCAAAAGTATCACCTTTGCCCTCCTAAAACTGCTGACCCCAAAAACTTGCTCAAACATATCAGACTGGCACCCCTGCATTAAACAGTCCATGCCTATATTGTACATGTTCAGTGCTGTAAAGCTGTCGTGCTGGCCATCGATTTTGTTGCATTGTCTGGCGGTATTCCGTGTCTGAAAAATTTCCTATTTAAAGGGGTTACATCATAAAGTTATTGCTTTCTTTCATATTTCCTCTTTCCTTTTATTGTACTTTTTGCAACAACCTTCAACTTGTTAAAGTGAAGTTTGCATTATTTTGTAGATAGATAGATAACAGTTTGGGGTCTACTACTGTACTGGGGATTACTGTTGTTTAGCATATCCTGGATATTTATTTAGACGTGCATGTTTATTTGTGCCTTTAATTGGTATTATGTGTTAGTAAAGGCCAATTGAATACAGTATTGGTAAAAATCTCTTTTAACATGCCATGGTCCCTTCTACTTCTACTTCTATAAAATTACTTTGCAAAGCCTTACTACGGCATTAATACAAAGGGGAAATCTTATGAAATCTCTGAAGACCTTTGAATAAGATTTTCAAAACTTCATTAATAACTTGGCATTTTCCATGTTGTTTTACAGTACCATTTCAACGACCACCACTACGTTGCTGAGGTGCACTGGGCTGGCAAAAACAGCAGCGTGATTTTGATGCTGATGAGGGATACAGTGCCATCCAAAACCCAGCCAAATTATTTTTACGTCTCCAGAGATTACGGCAAGACATTTTCGAATATCACCGAAAAGTTCAAGCTCAACGGAACGGATGTTGTCATCAACGACTACTACCCCAGTCCTCTGAACAAGCAGCATTATATTATCACTGCAAAGTTTCATAAAGTAATTTTTGTATCTAGAGATGCTTGTCAATCATTCAGGACAGTTCGGGTTCCGTTTACTCCAACGAAAATCAAATTTCATGCAAAAGTTCAAAATTATTTGTTGGCATACGATGAAGACCATCCAAGGAACTTGGTATATATGTCACTTGATCTTCATTTATTTCACTTTTATACGAATGTGAACCTTGTATTGAGCTAAAGCTTCTATTTCTCTCCCATCCAACTGAGATTTTGCTCCATTTGTAGCTGTATTTCTCTTACAATTTGGGAAGTAACTGGAGGTATAAGAACAGTTATGTCAGATCATTCTACTGGTGAGTTTTCATTTATTGTCAAGAAAATTGATAGTAATCTTGTTTGAAGTGGCTATATTTTTGTTTGCCATCAAAGTCATGCTCTAAAAGCCAGCAGAAATTATCCAGTAACATTTTGTTGTACATTTATTTTCTAAGGGGCATGAAGTATGACTCAAGGTATACTTATTTTGTCGAGGTGCGATATCCAGGTAAGAAAATTTTAGTTCCAACCATTATAACTACCAAAAAGTAAATCAAACTTCGCAATTTCTTATTTTGATCTGTTCATCTTTTCCAGGTCAAAAATCAATGGTCCGAAGGGCTAGCGTTTATTGGTACGGATACACGTTGATAAGCAATGTTGAAGATTTTGTTTTCCAAGAAAAATATCTATTTGCTTCACAGAAGAATGTGAGTTTTTTTCTATTTTATTGAAAGCCATGATTTTCTGCATTGAAGAACTACAAAATCCCCTAGCTGTAAATACGTATGTAATACAACCTCGAGATCGCGGAAATCAGGTCGACCTCGTTTTCAAGTCACTATCGCCAACAAACACCCCTAGACTCATTACATTACGTCCCAGTGCCTCGCTCCCAACTCGCTCAGCAACCGAGCGAGCAAAACAAGTGAGGCACGTGGACGCAATGTAGTGAGCCTAAAATAGCTATTTGCTGATGAGGAACGATAAGCTTATGGTTTAATTGTCGCAAATTTTGCCATCTTGCCCTAAATTGCAATATGGCATAACTACTATTTAATTCATCTTTTCCTTCTAGTCGACAACTGGTGGAATTGACGTGAAGATCTCACGCCAGCGTTTGCGATTTAAGCCCGCCATATTTCCGGATCATCCTACACCGGCAGATGTAAGTAAATATATTTCACATTAATACTTACCCGGATAGAAATTATCGCAATTATTGTTCTGGTGAGGGCGAAATCGTGCTAGCGTTGTGTCCTGCGAGCCTAGTTCGCTGATCAAACTTGTAAAATCTGGCTCTATAAATGCCAATTTGGCAGCCCTATGGCAACAATCACGTGGCTTGCTTGCTCTTATTGCTTTGTTTTCCCTGTTGTTTTGCGTCATCTATAGAATTTGTATCTATGTCTATTGTTTTATAGAGCCGCCTATTTAGTTATGCATCGGCGGTAAAATTGATAACTCAAACCCGCGATAACTCGAACTACATTGTATTCGCCTTGAATGCTTTGTCAGCACTTTCTATCCCTCGGGGTTCTCAACATTCGTTGACTCGAACAATTTTCACCGGTCCCTTCAAGGCTTATTCTAGCTTTAAACTAAGCCATGTTTTATTATTTCTTATGTTTTTTTAATTATAGAGTTACTTATTTGGAGATGCTTCGGAAGACCAGCTGTTTGTTGCTGTTGATCGCAAAAAGGTTGCTACGTTGTACATTTCTGACGAGTCTGGCTTGAAGTTCAGCGAATCGTTGGATAACATTTTGTATTACAACAAAGATTTCAATCCATCTCTTCCTATTAGGTAAGCAAAACTGGTTTAGCCAAGCTTGTTAACCTGTTTGAACTTGTTTGAACTTGTTTCAGCCTGTTTCATTTAGTCGTGCATGTTTTGGTTTGTCAATTATTCTTGTCTTTGGCTTATCCGTTTAAACTTGGAGCGTCGAAAATGTTTGAGTACAACTAGATTGCCTTGCGTGGCTCATCGTGTGCTAATATTTTCTACTCCCCCTGCCTGTTGTGTAGTTATTTGTTTTTAATTGCATTTCTTCTTTCTGCAGCTCAAGTCTGAACAAGTCGTTCATAGACCTGTACCGCGTTCAAGGTATCTATGGCATATACATAGCCACACAGTTGACAAACGACGCCCCGGGCAGGCGAAAACTGAAAACCGTCATTACCTTTGACAAGGGTGGAGAGTGGAACAATGTTTCGGTGCCTGTCTACGACGCCGCTGGAAGACGCATTATCTGCGACGCATCGGTAAGTACTTTGTTACCTTTTGAATTGACACCTAGAAGACCTCGAAATTCATAATTAGCACTGCATCACAGCCGAGATATCAAACTGGGTATACTTACACCAACGACGTTGATTCGACAACTAATCAACGACGTTGATTCAACAACTAATCAACGACGTTACTTTCTCCCAACAGAAAGGATGTTCCTTGCATCTTTCCCAAGCATTTGGAATGTACAGCATCTACACCAGATTTCAACCGATGCTCTCGAAAAAATCGGCCCCCGGCCTTATCATCGCTCAAGGTGACTGAATTGATGCTGTTTTTCTTTTGCTGGTAGATCTGTTCAACTCGTACGCATCTCTTTAACCATCTCCCGTGTCTTTTTTGCGTCAGGCTCCATTGGCACAAGTTTGCGGACTTTACCCAACCTATACCTGACAGCCGATGGTGGTGTGACGTGGAAGGAGGTATCAGCATTTCATCATCAATTATCATTCCACTGCCTTCGATATTATTACCCCAGTCAATTATATGTTATATTGATATTGATATTTCTCTAATGAACAAAGCTCATTTTGTTTCCGTATTCATAACAAATTATATCCCGTCTCCTTCTCTCGAAGATATTGCAAGGAAGCTGGTTCTACAAGTTTGCTGACCATGGGGGCATCATACTTGCCATTAAGAGATACGGCCTTGTGGATACGCTAAAGTAAGATGTTAAAATTTTATGTTTAATTCGCTTAATAATGGTAGCCTGTCGACTTGTCTATACAGTAAACACCCGCGTATAAGAACCAGTGAATTAAGAATCTTCCAGGCTGAAATTCCTGCTCAAAACAATAGAAGAGACAATAGGTTATTGTATTTGAACAATAGGCTGGATGCAGAATTCACAGGCTCTTATACGCGGGTGTTTACTGTACCTGTTAACTGGGGTATTTGGCTCGTGCTGTTGGTTTTTTGCTGAAAAAGGTGCCTTTGCTCTTGCAGGTATTCTTGGGACGATGCCCAGAGCTGGCATACGTACAAATTTACCAAAACGAAAATCAGAGTTTATGGCCTACTCACGGAGCCCGGCGAACACACGACTGTTTTCACGATTTTCGGATCATACCCACAAGAACACTCTTGGCTAATTGTTCAAGTTGATATGAGAGATGTCCTAGGTATTTCCTGCATGTCTTACAAGCCTTGCTATAGGCATATCTTCTGTGTTGTAGGAGTGTCGTAGTGTGTTTGTTGTCTGTTGTAGGCATATCGTAGGTATTTCGGTCGTGTTCGTGTTGTGCTGTGTGCTGTCATCACTGCCCATTCTCAAATTTGTTTTACAACATCAATACGAAAAATGTAATAACAAATTACGTCAACACTTTTAGGCAGTCAATGCACGCAAAACCAATACAAGAACTGGACTGTAGTGAGTCCAGCAAAAGATACCTTCAATTGTCTACTTGGAAAACGGCAGATGTTTGAGAAACGAGCACCATTGGAACGATGCTTCAATGGCATGGACTACGATCGACCCGTAACAATGACTAATTGTCCATGTACTCGAGAAGATTTTGAGTGGTAAGCCATTTGTAACAGCATGTGATCAATTACCTGCTTAATTACTCATTGCTTGCAATTAGTATGAATTACATTGGTTAGCAATCAATGTGCAATGGTTCTACGCAGATCTACCGACAAAATAACCAAGGTCCTGGAGATCTAGAGGGCTCAGAGGGCCTGGAGATCTAGAGGGCCCAGTAGAATTATACCAACTTGTTATTAAAAGGATTTGTGTTGTAGTTATGTCGCAGGGCTTTGAAGCCTCCAGTTAACGCTGTTACGAATTCCCATTATAACGAGCTTCAATGAGAATTGAATTGATTAAACCAATGCTTGATTCTGCAATGACATAATTTGAGTGGAAACCCGGGAACCTTGCGTTTATCTCATTACTTCGGTCACATTTTCGGCCTTTTAAGTTGTATCATATAGAAGAATAAGTGGCTGCATTCATATTGGCTTTCCACATTAACATCATGTAATATTTATATTCAGCTTTATCATGCCTTCCATTTCACTGGAAGTAATGTTGTGTATTGATTCGTAGTGATGTTGGGTTCCGAGAATTGTATGGAAAATGCGTTTACGATCCAAGTAGTGGCCTCAACCCGTACACACGCCCCTTGCCTTGTCCGCCTGGTACCTTCTACAACCAAACTCGAGGGTAGGAGAAAGTTCATATACAACTACTACTAGTATTAATACTGAGCTTGATGGACATTGTGTTAATAATTCTGTGCAAATTGACATTGCTGTTTCAGGTATCGGAAGGTTTCTGGGGACACGTGTTCAGGGGGACAAGTGCGACAATTCTTGCCCAATACATCAGCCTGTCCTTTGCCAGGTACAGTTCGATAACGTGGTCCCTTAATAATCTTTACTTGTAGCAGAGTTCAATTTGTATACGAAGCTTGTTAGCTACATCATCGTGTTCTCTTGTCTTGGCTACATCATCGTGTTCTGCTGTGTTAGCTACATCATCGTGTTCTGTTGTGTTAGCTACAGCATCGTGTTCTGTTGTACTAGCTATCATCGTATTGTGTTGTGTTAGCTACATCGTGTTCTGTTGTGTTAGCTACATCATCGTGTTCTGTTGTGTTAGCTACATCATCGTGTTCTGTTGTACTAGCTATCATCGTATTGTGTTGTGTTAGCTACATCGTGTTCTGTTGTGTTAGCTACATCATCGTGTTCTGTTGTGTTAGCTACATCATCGTGTTCTGTTGTACTAGCTATCATCGTGTTCTGTTGTGTTAGCTACATCATCGTGTTCTGTTGTGTTAGCTACATCATCGTGTTCTGTTGTACTAACTACATCATCATGTTCTGTTGTGTTAGCTACATCATCGTGTTCTGTTGTACTAACTACATCATCATGTTCTGTTGTGTTAGCTACATCATCGTGTTCTGTTGTACTAACTACATCATCATGTCCTGTTGTGTTAGCTACATCATCGTGTTTTGTTGTGCTTTCTCTGTACAGTTTCTAAAGAATATTTTTTCGAACTTATTGCAGAGACAAGCAGTTTTATTTGGTACGCTCGCCGCTACTCCATTCACAGACTGGATCTGGCCTATCCGAATCGCGACATCAACATGAGGATCAGAAATCTCAAAGTTGTACTCGCAATCGACTTTGACAAGAAGAGAAACACTCTCTTCTGGGCTGACGCCGCGCAAGACAAGATCTATCGTCTCAATCTCAGCAACTGTACGTATTGTCTTATGACCATAAATAACGAGACTAGAATCTACCTTTGCTAAGTACTTTGCATTCCAAGGTCATATCTTTGGAGCTCCGGCTTTAGCAGGGCTCCTAGGCTGTGAGAACCATTGCCTTTGCTATAAATGTCAAGCTACGTGATGTCTTACTATGCATTGTTCCATAGCTTACTTGTGCATTCTACTATTATGATTGCAATATCATGTGTTTCCCAATGTAGCATGCTTGATATAATGCTAAATACTCATTGGTTCAAGTTGTATTTTAGTTGCCTGGGGGGCTACACTTTGCCTTCATGTCTGAGTACCGTATTTCCTCTATTAATTGCCCGGGCGCTTATTAAATATTTTGCAAAATTGGGTGGGCGCTTATTGGAGGGGGGCAGTTAAAAGAGGGTGGGCGTTAAAAGAGGTTGGGCAGTTAAAATGTCTTGTGATGAGAATGTAGCCAGATGTCTTTATCGGCAAAGATAGTGCTCTATACAATCATTGCAATTGTTTTTTTAGCAAGCCATGTCGAAGAGATCAAGGGCTTTGTCCGACCCACCTCGCACGTGGAGTCCATCGCTTTCGATTGGACGTCCGGAAACATCTACTGGACAGATACGGGTCTGAAGCAGATCGGCATTGTTAATGCGTACCCAGTGAAAGGCTATGATATCAAATTCTCCAAGGTTCTTTTCACGGAGAATGTTGATAAACCACGTGCAATAGCATTGCATCCCAAAGCAGGGTGGGTGCATGAGTATTTTATGATATTCCATTCATCAGCTGGTATTAGGTGGATTGTGCCAGGTTTTACCATATTTTTGGCATTGCGGTGTAGAACAGAGCTCTTTTAGATGTTCCGTGGGTATTAATGGAATTAAACTACTTGCATTCTGCTATGCTATGATCCTCAGATGCTGTTGTAATTTACCACATGGTTTAATTGTGGTAATTAAACCCTGTGGTAAAGCGAGTATTTTTTCTTTGCTATGATCTCCACGTGCTGTATTGATTTCAAGTGTTTTTACTTTCTTTCGCAGCTACATGTTTTGGACAGATTGGGGTAGCAGCGCCCGCATTGAGCGTGCGTCTATGGATGGCACGAACAGGATCACTATTGCGCACACGAGTATCGTATGGCCAAACGGAATCACCGTTGATGTAAATGCGAACAAGATTTACTGGTCAGATGGAAGGCTGGACAAGATCGAAACCGCTGACCTCAATGGAAATCATCGACAAGTAAGCTAGCCTGTTTGCTCAGCCTCTGTTTCACACTGTAAAGGTACTGCCAATGGATACTGCATGTTACACTGTAAAGGTGCTGCATGTTGACACGTCTTTGCCTTTCGTAGATCGTTTATTCGTACAACATTCAACACGCATATTCGATCAGTAATTTAAATGGAGTTCTGTACTGGGGTGATTGGAGGCGCGCCACGATTGAATCTGGCAAAGCAAATGGCGGATCAGGACGTAGAGTCGTGAAGAATTATGTCTACAGTGTTATGGAGATTAAAGCTTTTGGGGCATCGACACAACAAGGTAGGAAGCATGTATCGTATACAGTTACCGTAAATTCTCGGATAAGCCCCCGGGGGCTTATTTGCAAAAACGAAATTTTAGCCTGATTATTGTTCAATATTAAGCAAAATAAAAGCTTTACGAAATCAATGAAGTTATTGGTTTAAACTTGCTGTTATTCGCAATACATTCACTAAACAACTTCAATGTCTCGATACTTGGGCTCAATATCCTTGCAAATGATTATCAGGATGGGGGCTTATTCGAGGGGAGGGCTTATTCGGAGGTGGGGGCTTATTCGAGGATTTACGGTAATGCCGTTGGCTACCTCGAGACGCAGTTTTCTGCTGCATGCACCTACTGATCTCTTTTATTTTAGGCACTGCTCCTTGCTCATCAAATCCCTGTCCATACATCTGCTTGAACAAACCCGGAGGCTATAACTGTTCATGTCCGGATAACATGAGAACTATTGTGCGTAATGGTGTTTCGAGATGTTTGTGTCCGGCTGGGACGATTTTGGAAAGTGACGGTGAATGCAGAGCTACCAGTAAGTAAATTATTCGTTGTTGTTGTTTTTGTTAGTTCGATCAACAAATTCTAACTAACAGTGTGGAAATAATTACATGCAAAGTTAACTGGTCAAAATCGAATATTTTTTATATTTCCTACATACATAGTTTAAATATAATTAGGTGTTAAAATTGTTGTTGCTATAAGTGTTGCTGTTGCCTTTGTTATTGTTTGTTATTGTTATTGCTGTTATAAATTATTTGGCCTTAAAGTTTTGTGTTTTGTCTTGTTGAGTTTTTTGTCATGTTGAACTAAAATATGGCCTTTCGTTTTTTCAGACAAGACATGTGGTCCAACAGAATTTATGTGCGACAATAGAAACTGCATTCCGCAAAGTTACAAGTGCGATTTTGATAACGATTGCCTTGATAATTCTGACGAATTTGACTGTGGTATGATTTTTATATCTTGTATATATATATACTACATATATATGTTTTTGCAGTTTCCCTATCGGATTGCTGCAGCGAAAGCCATCCTTGGTTTTTGTGCGGATTGCGTTTCCTGCGGAGGCGGTACGGGCAAGCATGCTAAAAACGCGGAACACTGAATATGGACCCTTTGGGATTCTTAGAATAGTTTCAGCCTGCGTTGCAACACGTTATATATGTAGTAAACAGTGTCAATGCTAGAAATGGAGCTGGCAATGCAATAGGCAGACATTTATGCGGTTTTTCGGTTGATTCTAAATATTTCGCTTTTTTCTTGCTTGTTCTCAAGACATTACATTTCCGTTATAGCCTACGACACGTGTTCACCGCGGCAATTCAAATGTCCCAGCGGTCGCTGCCTTCCTACCTCATACCTATGTGATGGCGATAATGATTGTGGTGACTTTGCAGATGAAAAAAACTGCTGTACGTATCTCGTTGGTACTTTGATTTCAGTACGGCCTAGAATCCAATTTTCTCCTCCGTACGCTAATGAGTATTTGTACGTCTGATTAACCTGGTTTTTCATCTCTAATAACTGCTTTCTTTTCTAGCCATTTCGTGCCCTGCTAACATGTTCAAGTGCAAGAGCCGCCGGTGTATTCCAAGAAAATGGGTCTGCGATGGAGACAACGATTGTCACGATAATTCAGACGAGCAAAACTGCCGTAAGTTACATCTAACCCCCGTCACATCTGGACACATGCAATATAAGCCTGCTCAGATCTCCTCCTTGCACGGAGGTATCAAAATTCCGCCGAGCAATGTTAAATAGTGCTGTTTCATTACAGGGCTGAATCTCGTATACAGTCTACTCTCGATCAGTGGAACCTGCACGGGACGAAAAAAATGGTTCCACTTATCGAATGTTCCACTTATCCGAATTATAGGTTTGTTAATGCAAATCCAAGGGACCGGAGAAATTGGTTCCACTAAACGAAAGTTCCACTTATCCGGGGTTCCACTTATCGAGAGTAGACTGTAGAGAGTAGATCTTGGATATGTGCACGCATTTAAAGCGATAGCCCATTCTAGTACCCCTCAAGGCTCCAGAATTTTGTTGATCCCACCTGAATACGAGGTTAACGAAAGCAATGAACGTTTGAAAAACAACGGTTTAAAATGTTACCAATGTTTGAGGTCTGTCTTTCTTTTTGCAGGCACAACAATGAAGCCATTTGTCTGTAGCAATGGTAGTTTCGCGTGCCCCTCTGACGGGAAATGTCTACCAAAGTCAGTTATCTGCAATGGAGTTAAAGATTGCTCAGATAACTCCGATGAGCCTTGGAACTGCAGTAAGCCACTTTTTGTCTCAATTATTTTAATATTTTTAGTTATTTCCTAAAAAGGTTATGTAGGTTATCAATGGTTGATTTTTGGCGGTTTAAAATACGGTTTAATTAACCCTATCGCCGAAGAAGAATTATAACAAAGGCCATCACTTTAGTCCCAGTCAAGTGTCCCGATCCCTTGTCCCAATCCCATTCGGGTGTCCCGATCCCGTGTCTCGATCCCATTCAAGTGTCCCAATGCTGAACTAAAACCGAGTTGAGACCCAAGGATGGTTTGGTCTTTATGAACGAGTCTCTGGCTTTTTACATTACAGGATGTCCAAAGGGTCAGTTTCACTGCTCGTCAGGAGGTGTGAGGTGCGTTGCTCGCTCAAAGGTTTGCAACGGTCACCCTGATTGCACAGATGACTCAGACGAAGAACAATGTAAGATACGCTCTAACGCCATTTAACTGCAATGTTTACTATTGCACCAGTGAGCTTAGATGTAGGACCTGATTTGACGCTAGAGCATTTCTCTGTTCGTGCGTTTTTCATGAACATCTTAAGACTTTTGACTCATCCACTCATGTAGCGTCAGGGTGTAGCCCTGTTTACGCTCTGCTTATGACATCATCGTCATCTTAGATACAATGAGATCTTGTGTTTCTATTTGTTCCAGGCGCCACCACATCTAAACCGTATTCCACGAGATGCGAATACCGCTGTCCAATTGGAATTTGCATCTCAAGGTCGCGCGTATGCGATGGTATTCCCGACTGCCCGTCTCGTGCTGATGAAAAATCTTGTTCTAACTCAACAGGTGAGTTGGTAACTATGATTATGGATTAATTCTGGTCAGTTATCAATGATTGCGATCAGGGATTCGCTGAGTAATGATCAACTTTTTATTTGTTATCATTCATCGCGGTGATGCAAATCATTGTGCATTAAGATCTCCAAGTAGCTGCGTGCATCTTGCCACACAGCTGAACGTATTAAGTGCATAATTTAGTATAGTCAATGCCCGACTAGACGATCTCTTTATGCATTCGAGTATTAGTTGTTTGTGTTTAAAGCTCTTTGCATCGGGTATTCACTGTTGAAGTTTAAAACAGGTTGAATAAACGAACAATTGTTTGCAATGAGGTATTTTGTCTATTCTTGTCGATTCACGGTGCTTTGGTTTTTTTGCAGCGACAACCCCTGCATTTGTTTGCCCGTCGCAGTTCAAATGTTTCTCTGAGCCACGATGTTTGCCTATGTCTGCCAAATGTAACGGCCACAAAGACTGCATTGATGGTAGCGACGAATGGAGCTGTCGTAAGTATAGAAACTCGCTGTTTATTTCACTCACGTTGCTCCTTCGCAACTATGCCGACTTCTATATGTTTCTCGAATGCTAATGTTTCTCGAACTTATCTCGCAGCTACACCTTCTGGTAAGATCGATTGTAGCTTTCCTTTCGGCTACAACTGCTCACAGGATGAGCCGTGCATCAATGCAATCGCACGCTGTGACAACAAGCCTGACTGTGTTGATTCAAATGACGAAAATCCCAAGACTTGTAGTGAGTATCTTATCTTGCCTTTTATACATATATATACTGATGGTATGTACAAAATAAAGTGTAGAAATGTAGCAAGTATGTGTCAGAAGACAATCCTGCTGGAGGCGAGTTTAGGGTCTGCATCAGGGGTTGTCCATAACGTGACGTCACGAGTGACGTAAATTGACGGGTATTTATTTGGGGGAAGAGGGCCTAAACTTTAATAAACAATTACTAACTACTAAACTTTAATAACGTAACCTTGTAAATTGCCTCGTAAATAATTTTTGTTTTCAGAGGTTCTTTTAATTATACAATTCTATGGTAAAGTTTGCATCTTTCTTAAATTCTGAACATCAAACATGAAGACTTTCAGTTGGTGCTTCAAAAAGATAAATATTCTCAATCTCGAATATTGTCCATTGCTCAATTATCTTATCTAAATTAACGGTGTCCAAAAATCTTTGAAATTTTTTGACTACTCTCAGATTTTTCGATTAAGATGAAGGATTGGGGTGGGGTATTACAGCCCCCGGTATTTACGTTCCTTGACGTTATTTTCTTGATGTCCATAGCCTGTCTTTTTGTGGTTAACTGTTTGTGCTGTCATTATAGGTAAAGCTTCACGTGTGAGTGACTTGAGATCCACAGTTGAAGGCAACAATATACGATTGAGTTGGAGAGAAGACTTCAGCTCGAAGAAACGAGCCAATATCCAAGGCTACAAAATTATTTACAGGTGAAGCACGTTGAGTGTTGTAGGTCTACCGACAACTCTACAACGCAATTCTACATCGTTTCACTTCATGTTTAGCAATTCTACATCGTGTCACTTCATGTTTAGCCATTCTACATCGTGTCACTTCATGTTTAGCAACTCTACATCGTGTGACTTCATGTCACGCTTTTCTGCATCGTGTCACTTCATGTTTGGCAATTCTAATTGGTAGATATTTCCATAGTCACAAGAGAGAACAGTTCTCTCTTGTCACTATGATATTTCGGATATATTAGAATGCAGATATTTTATTTTATTTTATTTTTGCAGGAGTGAAAAGCATTCCGGCGAAATTGATCCGAAAATTTATGCCTTCCAACGCAATTATCTTTTGACAAATCTTCGTGGTTGCTCGAATTATAAAATAGCAGTTGGCTTGAAAATTAAAGGCCTGGTTCCACGTGACTGGCTCTATTCATTTACTAGTGTCGTCACTCCAGTCAATGAAGGTAGATGCATTTGTATGCCGGCATAAATTGCATTTGTCTCATTTTATTACGGAGCAGCAATATATAGTGGTAGTTTGGTAAATTGGGGTGGTCAAATAATCTTTAAGGAATTAAGTGCTTACTTTTTAGTAAACACTTAATTCATTAAATAGAAGAATTTAATTCATTAAATAGAACAACAGAATTTATATTTTTGTTGTTATCATGTTGTTGAAACTTTTGTTGTTATGTTACTTTTATTTATTGTTGTTTCATTTGCAGATTTATCAAAACCAATTGATTTGAGGTTTGTACAGGAACAAGGACGACATGCTGGATTTCTATCATGGACAGAACCACAATCATGTATTCTCATGTCTGGTACAAAGGTATTATCAATAATTGTAGTTGAATTGTGCGGTTTTCGATTTGTAATAAATATACTCAAATATAATTGAAGACAGTAAAAGATAAGTAATCTAAAGTAATATGAAAACAGGTTTGCAAGAGCTCCGTTTGTTTTCAATTTGCCTGGTTTTTTCAAAGAAAGATAACAGGTCAAGGTGTAAGTCAGTAAAGTTAAAAAATAATTTATCGATGTTTGTTTTGTTTAGGTTATTTGCAAGTATGCCAAGGAAGACATTATAGGATCAAAGTCCTTTTCATCCAAAGGGTCCTTCTCAGAGATACAAATAGAAGAACTAGCAGAATATAATTGTACAGTAAGTGATTTTATTCATCTGAAATTGTCACCTTTTATTTTATTATTTTGATGAGTAGATAGCAGTAGAGCTTAGCCTAATTTTAATCCTTTGAGCGACCCTCAACGACTATATGGAAACCAGGCTTAAATGGCAGTAGAGTGACAAGTTTTTCATGCTGTTTTAGGTTGAAATTTCTCTCCGTAACGAGCACACTGGACAATTGAAGACTGTTCGGTCGGAATGGTACAATTTCAAGACAAGTAAGACATCAATTTGAGACAATGCGATCGATCTGTTTACTAGAAATCATGTATTTTTATATAGATTTAGACCTCCATAAGTTCGAAGTATCCAGTGAATGATGCTGGTTTGGACTCCAGACTTTGGAGTTGAGACTCCAGCATGATTTACATACAAATCAAATTGAGGCATTTACATGTATGTTAGTGCTGATGTTAGTGCCTATTTTGTATAAGCATGTTTTCTACGTATATTCCATGTTTATTGCAGATGCGTTTGATGGGGGCAAAGTGCTACCTCATACAGGCAAAAGCAGATCATCCAAGAGCACTTTGATATGGGCAATACCTGTTGTTTTGGTGGTGCTAGTGTTGGTAGTAGCACTTGTGGTTTTGGTGTTTAAATACAGATCATTGCAGCGAAGTTTCATGGCATTTGCAAACAGAGGATATAACCGAGCAGAAGATGAAGATGAAGATATGGATATGGCCGTCACGTTTCATCAAGGTGTGTTTTCATTATGGTTTGCATATTTCTTTACCTAGACTATAAAGGTTCCCATATACCGCAAATCCTCGAATAAGCCCCCCTCTCCACTAAGCCCCGTCTTCAATAAGCCCCCCTTTCGAATAAGCCTCCTTTCGAATTAGCTTCCTTCACGAATAAACCTCGTACTCATAATCATTTGCAAGTGTGTTGAGCCCAAATTTCAAGACATTAAAGTTTAGTGGTGAATATATTTCAAATAGCAGTACGTCTAAACCAATAATTTTATTAATTAACTGCATATTATGCAGTTTCATATCAAGTAAATGTTCAATAAGCTTATACGAGGATTTACGGTAAATGTTTTTCTTTCAACAGCTTACTGCAGTTCCCCTATTGATTTGCGTCCCTCAGGCTCCCTTTTCAATTTACCCCCCCTCCCTAGGCTTCTCTCTCAAATTCTTCCCCAGATAATTTCTCCCACTCGCTTTATTTTCGATACGTTCTTTCATTTAACCACAACTTTTTACGTTACAGCAAACAACATCATTATTATTTAATTAGCATCATCTTTTGCCAATCTCCTTTATTTCTTTCCAGGCGAAGATGCTCCCATGATAAACAGATTCTCTGATGACGATCCATTAGTGGCTTGATGCCAATACCAAACAAACGCAGTATAAGTAATAGCTATGTTTTTCTACGAGCTGCTGAACGGCATTGTTGCTTGCATTTTTTACTTATAGCTCACGCCTATGTGGACCTTACTAGGGTAGATAATTCCCTGACCAATCTGCACACTAATTATTGCCTAATATTTAGTAAATAGAATAATTCCTGTAAAATATTGAAGCTGATATACTCGTGTTGGTTTAATGTAATGTAAATGTAGCATCCTGGCTTTGTGTAATTAATGGAACGAATGAGACAGGTAAATTTGTTTTGCGCGCAATTTAGCCAACATGTATTTTACCACCTGGTGTCCCTGTTGCGAGGGGATGTGGTGCTCAAATAGCTTTTTATTTAGCTGCATTAATCTCAGTGTCTTGCAGAACAATGTGTTGATGCCATATGAAAGGAAGAGAAGATGAAATTGCTGTGGAAATCATGTGGTATGATTTCTTTCATTTGGCTGTACCTTTCCACTGTTATCTTATTGTGTTCTACTCTACTATGTTTTATCCTATTCCTTTTTATTTCACTATATTCTATTTTATTCTATTCCATTTTATTTAATGCTACTCTATTCTATTTAATACTATTCTAAATATATATTCATTAATAACGTTTTTTTCAGGAGTCATTTGCTATTTTGAAGATGTTATTTTCTGGCATGCTACCCAGTAAATTCAGTCATGATGTTCAAAGAGTGAAAGTAAATGGTAAAAGTATTCTTGTTAGCTACTCAACGCATATCTCTATTATCTTCTTTTAAAGTTTGTAGTGTGCCTTGCCAAATTACTATATTTTAATTAAATTATTTATCAATAAGGGCCATTTCCTGACACTGACCCCAACAGGACTGGAACCTCAGCACTCAATAATTCTTTGAGTTCTATCTCCGTGCTCTGCCCATCTGTCTATCCCGGCCGCCCACCCCTTACCAGTCATTTTCAACTTAAATACAGAAAAAGATAGCACCATTGAATTATTAAATAACCATGCTTTGTCAATTTGAATTTGAATAATGATGCAACCATGTCTTGCATACTTCGTGGCATGCTTTCACTTCCAATTGAGTTTTCTATAGACGTTATTGTAATAGTGGAGCATACATTGCTGCTATTCTAATAACGCAGGCAGTATTTGAAGAATTGTCTGAATGTACCGAAAGTATTATTGCCAAGGGACATTCCAGATGGTCAATTCTTTGTTTTACAATACATTTGTCTATTGATCTATTGAATATTTACATCACACGTTTGCATTCTTGAGTAACTGGCTTGGAGTTTATGGCCCCCTGTCTCTGAGCTTGGAGAATAAAAGACCATCGTATCATACGTCTTATTCTCATTCTGAACATGGAGCCTTGGCGTTCGGATGTCGTGTGAAGAAGATACTACAACTTAAGTCCTCTCTGTCCTAAGTGATTGTGTTTGCTGACCTTGTAAAGTTTTGGCAACTCTTTCTCGTTGGCGAACGAAGTCCACAATATCTACAAAAGATAAATAGTATGTTTGTAATTTTTATTTCACTTAATTTGTTCTACTTTTAATTTGATTGAGTAAGTGCACCTTTATTGCTACGCGAAGAAATTCCTGACAACTTTTAGCTTCGTTAATCTTGTTGATATAAAAGAAAGATGGCTAGCTTTCAACATTGTAATATCGCCTTCTTCAGCCTCGGGCCTATGGTTGCAATCATAACGAACGATAGACTTTCCTATAAGGTTAGCCTAAACTTTCCCGTAGTATTTTCTGTTTTTTTCTTGTTTGTTTTTGCTTATTTTCTAGTTACCTTGGATAGAAGATGATGAGAAACGTGTACCTGAGAAGAAATATTATCAGCAATTTTTGTTTCTATTCACAATTAAATTCATTGTTGATGTCTCCTTATTTTTGTCTTCTCTTATGCTTGGCGTAATTTAAAGCATAGGGTAAACGTAGCGAATAAGGTAAGCGAAGGCATTTAAGCTTAGTATTAGCGTAAGTATTAGCGGCCTACGCATAAGCGTAGCCATTATTTGATAGGCGTAGGGTAAGCGTAGGAAATATCGTACGCGTAGGTTCGGCCTAGGCATAAATGTAAGAATCATTTCATAGCAGCAGCATAGGATAACGTAGCGAATAGGGTAAGCGTAGGCATTTAAGCTTAGTATTTTTTGATAGGCGGAGGCCATGCTTAGGATAAACGTAGGAAATATCGTACGTGCCTAGGCATAAGCGTAGGTATTGGGTAAACGCGGGTTGTGGGTAGTGGAATATCTAGGTATTATTCCCAAGGGAATAGGGAAACATTCCATTATATTCCCTTGGGAATATAATGGAAGCTATAATGATTCCCTTGGGATCAACATTAGTAATGAAATGGATCCCTTGGGAGTTCCTACGTTTATCCTAAGCATGCCTACGCTTACCCTATCGGAGTATCCTACGCTATGCTGCTAATACTAAGCTTAAATGCCTACGCTTACCCTATTCCCTACGTTATCCTACGCTTAAGCCTAGGCCAAACCTACCGTGCGATGACCTAAATGCCTTCGCTTACTTCGCCTATTCTTACCATATTCGCTATGCTGAATATGGTAAAATGCCTATGTTTATGCTTATGCCTCTAATGCTAAGCTTAAATGCCTTCGCTTACCCTATTCGCTACGTTTACCCTATGCTGCTGTTATCAAATACCTAGGCCGAGGCTACGCTTACCATATCACTACGTGTATCCTATGATGCTAATATTAAACCAAGTCTACGCTTAGCCTAAACTTACCCTATGCTTTAAATTACGCCAAGCATAAGAGATGACAAAAATAAGAAGACATCAAAAATGAATTTAATTGTGAATAGAAACAAAAATTGCTGACAATATTTCTTCTCAGGTACAAGTCTTTCATCGTCTTCTTCCCAAGGTAACTAGAAAATAAGCAAAAACAAACAAGAAAAAAACAGAAAATACTATGGGAAAGTTTAGGCTAATCTATCATTCATTATGATTGCAACCATAGGCCCGAGGCTGAAGAAGGCGATATTACAATGCTGAAGGCTTGCCATCTTTCTTTTATATCAACAAGATTAACGAAGCTAAAAGTTGCCAGGAAATTCTTCGCGTAGCAATAAAGGTGCACTAATTCAATCAAGTTAAAAGTAGAACAAACTAAGTGAAATGAAAATTACAAACATACCATTTATCCTTGGTAGATATTGTGGACTTCGTTCGCAAACGAGAAAGAGTTGCCAAAGCTTTATTAGGCCAGCAAACACAACCACTTAGGCCAGAGAGTACTTGAGTTGTAGCATCTTCTTCACACGACATCCGCACGCCAAGGCTCCATCTTCAGAATGGGAATCAGACGCATGATACGATGGTCTTTTATTCTCGAAGCTCAGAGACAGGGGGCCATAAACTCCAAGCCAGTCACACAAGAATGCAAACGTGTGATGTAAATATTCAATAGATCAATAGACAAATGTATTGTAAAACAAAGAATTGACCCTCTGGAATGTCCCTTGGCAATAATACTTTCGGTACATTCAGACAATTCTTCAAATACTGCCTGCGTTATTAGAATAGCAGCAATGTATGCTCCACTATTACAATAACGTCTATAGAAAACTCAATTGGAATGAAAGCATGTCACGAAATATGCAAGACATCTTTGCACCATTATTCAAATTCAAATTGACAAAGCATGGTTATTTAATAATTCAATGGGGCTATCTTTTTCTGTATTTAAGTTGAAAATGACTGGTAAGGGGTGGTCGGCCGGGATAGAGAGATGGGTAGGGCGCCGAGATAGAGCTCAAACAATTATTGAGTGCTGGGGTTCGAATCCTGTTAGCTTGAAGTCAAAGATGATTGATTTAACATTGCATTATGAAAGAGGGATAAACAGAACAAAGATACCTGGGAGTTGGCCTGGTCATGTTCTTTCTTGACAAACCCATCATCATATTGACATCTTTGGAATGCAAGGACTTGCAGATCTCAGAACTGTTACAATTACAAGCGCAGAAAAATTAAATTCCATTAAATTTGCAATAAATACAACTATAATAAAAGAAAAGCTGACATAAATCAATATATGAAACGGTGCACTAAATTACTAATCCTGGTTTAGCTCAATTATCATAAACGATCTGTCAGAAATTTAAGATTCTCAATAAACGATATTATTCAGGACTGCATACTCCTTGTTACCTTACAATATCATGATGATAGGCAACAGTTGTACAACCAACACTCCAACTTTATAGTGATGACCAACTTCGCTTACGAAAATATTACTAATAATAACCAAAGGATAATAAACACGAATATTTAAAGACGATGGAAAAAGCCTACAGAACAACGAATCATAATCACATGGAACAAATCCACGAAACATCATTAAAAATGCAGCCAGACAATGATAATGATGTTGGAATGTTTTAAATTAAATTCACATTGAAAACAAAATAAACCTCTAAGGATGAAATGTTACGCAGTTTTAAAAGAATTCAAATATCGAATAAGAATCTTACGCTTTCTGCATATCAACTTGGAACTTTTTGCAATATGTTGCTGTTGTGTTATTCGTGTATTAATTAATCGACTTTAACTGCACCGTAGATTTTGTATATAAAAATCAGGCAAGCCACAAATCCAATTGTCCCTGAAATAAATATAAAAACAACAATCAATGAATCATTAATCAGTAGAAACACATTTACAAAACATGTGTCTTAAGATTGAAATAATTCAGATTCAAGCTATGCACAGAGTAGGGAACAAATCACAGATTGGACCAATGCGCCCCGGCCCCATGTCCCTGGGATCGCAGCGAAGAAACGAATTATTCTAACTTACCGGTTAGTAGAACGAAAAGTAGAACCATGATAGACGTGTAACCAAAATAGAGGAACGTGCTGGTTGCACCGGTTATTGTCAATTTGGTAGCAAAGTAATGAATAGCATAGATGAATAAATACAGGCCCGTACAACCACCAGTGAGCCAAGATCTCCACCACCACCTGTAATCCTTTATAACAACAAACATTGGAGTGTGTATTAGAGTGCTGTCAATATATACAAGATTAATTTATCTAATGAATAGCGGTGTGTTGTTGAGAAAGGGGGAGAGAGATATATAGAGGGAGAGGGGAGAGATATAGAGGGAGAAAGGGGAGATGTAGGGGGGAAGTGAATGACCAGCTTACCTCGGCACAGAGATGGAAGTAGCATAGAAGAATGGCTGTTTCAGAGCATGTAATCATTAAGATGATGAACACGACAAATAGAAAACCAAACATGTAGTAGATTTGATGAGACCTGAAATGAAACATTAACAGCTTAGGCTACTAGTATATGCTGCACAGATAATAGATATTGCATGTGAATAGATATTGCATGGTATACAGTGAAGGAGATCATATCGCTGGTAAATTGAAAATACGTTCCCTTACCAGATGCTATTCAAGATGAAAAACAATTGAATGAAGATGCAGCCAAAAGGTAAAATTCCACCCATAAGAATAGTTGGCAAAGGACGTGTGTAGATGCTCTAAAAATAAATTTACATTAAACTATTAATATATCACTACATTTTCATTGTAGTATATGATATCTTGTTACAATATACCTATGAATCATCAAGAGATTAGCTTCCAAAGTTGAGAAGCGCATTTTTAAGAGTCTTTTATGTTGAATTTATTTGATGGGATAGAGAATAAAGGGGTGATAAAGGCGGGAGCATTCATTTACCTGCTCTGGAACTTGTCTTGGAATCTGGTTCGTTCTGACAGGAGGCTCAAGAGGCTAAAATATATAAATAGATAAAATAAATGAAGCAATAAATTAATAAATTATTCTGCTACCTAGCAGAATCAATTGCAAGATTAATCAATAAATTTCTTCAATCTTGGCTTCTCATTATTCAAAGATGCAATTGCCTATGGTTGCTAACCATGTAGAAACCAATGCAATCGGAAATTACAAACAGTACCTTTTTCTTGAAGCCGAGATACGCTCCAAGGAACGTGAGGGGAACAGAAACACCAAACCTGAAAATAGAAAAGAAAATATTGACGAATGAACTTGCTTTTAAAAGGTATTTTCCAATCAATCCGATGGATCTAGCATGAATATGCTTACCACAATGCAAGCAGGGCGAGCAACGTCGTAAAAGGCACGGCAGCAGAAGATCCTTTGGCCCACAAGGCCAGATTCAAAATGAAAAAAATACCAAACACAATTCTGAAACAAGAAACAGAAGAGTCGTAATTAGCTCGCAAAATAATTAAATAACTTGCAGATCGATGTCGCATGGCAAAAACTGTAAATCAAAGGATGCAAGAGTTGGAAATTCAGATAATGATTGATATAAAATATACATAATGTGACATACCCAGGGAATAAGAAGGATGTTAAAAGGACATTCGTCTTCCAGCGCTCCCCTCCGATCACTGAAAGAAAAGACACAGTGTATCATCAGTCTTCATGCTCAGAAGAGAGCTGTATAATATAGCAGTTAAACGTATAGTAGTAAAAATGACTTATGTACTTTTATACACTCTGGAGGCGATGTAACCACCAACAGTTCCAAGAAATACAAACAGAACCTGTAAGGTAAAAGGGAAAAACTTGAACAGTGAAAATATAACAATGATGTTAATTTACCCTGTAATCTATACTGATATTTCAGGCAAGTTTAGGCTATAGGCTGAGTGCAACTAAATTAAACACACTATAATAAACCCAGGATTAAATCAAACATACCAATACGCAGGTCATTAGAGCACCTCTATTTGCTGGTGAAAGGAATCCAAGACAGGCAAACACTGTAAAGAAAGCATAAAAATGATAAGTATCGTGGGTTCGTCTAAAGGTGGTGCTCTAGGGTGACTGTTAACGTGATCTTGCTATGGAACCACGTCTATACAAGACAACGTTGAATGATAGCATTATATATTTGCGATGAAAAAATCAATAGTAGAACACTGACCTAGTGTGACTGAGACCATAATGCCAATCTGTGAGCCAACTCCAACACATACAGACAGAAGCATTCCACAGCTGGGTGGGCGGAACACATCTCCATGGACAAGTTTCCAACCGAACTCTTCTTGCGCAGCTTCCTCCTGTGTTTTCAACAAAACAGAAAATATTCAAATAAACACTCATCAACCATTGTCAACTATCATGATGCGTTGAATAAAAGCCGAATTCCTTAAAACATCCTCTCTAATAAACGCCTCGTTCAAGACCCAAATCTTTATTAAATGCTCCGGCGTTTACTCGAAACATTGTTGGTTAATATTAAGAAACAGTGGCGCTGAAACTCAATTAGTAACCCGAATAAAATATACGCCCATTTCCTTATAATAAACAATCTTTTAAAAAGAATAGGTAGAAGAATAATAATGCGCATATTCACAACATAATTACTTACGCCGCCGGCGTCAGTGAGTTGGTTGTATCTTGCGATATCACGATGTAATGTTCTCAGTAGAATCATGCCAACCATACCAGAGAGAAAGAGAACAATGACAAGCGAATTCATGATGCTATTTAAAGAAAAATCGAGAGAAATCATAAGCTATCTCATAGTACATTCCATGTAATAAGGATGTGCAATTACTGAGAAAGTAAAGAGGTACTTATGAGAGATCAATGGTAAAGGAGACATAGTTTAAACTGAGTACACAACGTAACTGAATATGACATGAGACATATGAGAGGTCGATAGAGAGAAGATATAGTTCAAATCAGTATAAAATATAACAAACTGAGTACACAACGTAACTAAACATGAGATGAGACGAGACCTAGTTTAAAATATATATAAAATAAGAGTTAGTATAAATTGATTATATATGAAAAACTATAGAAGTAATAGGAATTGATGAATGTAGGAGGGAAAACAATTACCTGAACCAATGAATCCTTGTATGGGGCATTGAATCCAAAATGTAATCCCATCGAGATGCCCATTTCAATGTGTTATCCTCCTACATAATTCAACGATAGACAAGGTTTATCAAAATATTGTCAAAATACGCTCTCAAGGTTTGTCAAAAAACTCCATAAGGCGCGTGACTTCAACAATAGATACAAGGGAGTTAATGGCATGCAAAGTCTAACAAAAGAAACAATAGATTAATTTGCACACGAATCCTGATTTCATGCTCAGCAGAGCAGTGAACTATCAAGTTCGATACACGCAAAGTGGGTCATGGTTTTATTTCTCGCCAAAGGTTGATTCGAAAGAGGCACGAAATAAAATCTGTACACTCGTAACGGGCTTCGAACTCGAGACCTTTGGGGTGAGCTAGTTAACTATATAATGTACCAAGTAATTGGGGGTGGAGGAGGGCAAATAGAGCAGCTGGTAAAGCAACGGATCCCGCAGAAGACAAATCTGGCAGTTAGAGTTCAAATCCCACGAAGGTCAGAAGATACAAGCTAAAAAATTATGCATACTTTATTTTCAAAAATTTCCTCAACTTGCCAAGGGTTCGATACATGCAAAGTGATCAATGGTTTTTACTTCTTGCCAAAGGTTGATTTGAAAAACGCACGAAATAAAATCTGTACACTCGCAACGGGCTTTGAACTCGAGACCTTTGGGGTGAGCTTGTTAGCTATATAATGTACCAAGTAATTTGGGGTGGTGGTGGGCAAATAGAGCAGCTGGTAAAGCAACGGACCCGCATAAGATACATCCATGAGTTAGAGTTCAAATCCCTTGGAAGTCAGAAAATTCAAGTGAAGAACTCATCCATCATTTATTTTCAAAACTTTCCTCAACTTGCCAAGGGGATCTAATAACGTCAATTAAAAGTCTCATATCATCAATCTTGGCAAATTTTTCAGTTCACCCTAACTTTCAATCCTATGTTTACATGGCATTCCGCTCCACGTCTCTGTACTCTTTGTTAGACCATGATGACAAGGCACACAACCATCAAATAAATTACGAAATGTATTGCGTTAACATCAACTTACAATATATTTCACGGAGTAGGTGTATTTAATCTTAAATCCATCTTCAATGTCAGTTGCCATGATTCCCTTTGCACTAGATGCTTTCGAACAAGTTGTCGTAGACGAATGGTCAATACTGAAACAAAACACACTCAATGATTGAATAACTCCTGGACTTCTTAGGGAGCTCTTATTCAGGAACAGGCGTCTATTCGAGAAGGCGTCTATTCGATAATGCATCTATTCGAGAGGGCGTTTAATCAAGAAATTACAGCCATTACCTTCTTGGGTCTATCTTAGCAGACAAAAGTCTTGCTCCAGCCCATTCTTGTCCGTCACCATTATGATATTTAATTGTAATGTCTACATGGTTGAAAATATAGTATGTGTTTGCTTTGTTGAACTTGTTCTGCAAAGAAACACAACAATAAATAAATATACATGCATAGCAAATAGTACAGAAAAGTAAAAAGCTGGTGTAGTTTGTATGACAAATGCTCTGGCATAAAACTCAGAATTACGGAAAATTAATCTTCCTGTACTTTGAGCACTGTACACTGTACATTGTACTCTGCATTTTGTAGATCAGGTGCTCAATGTACTCTGTACAATGTACTTTGTACACTGTACATTGTACTCTGTACATTGTACACCTCTGTACTAGTTTGAATAGCTTTTTCAAAAGCTTTAGCATGCACTGAACCCATTCAAATCATCTTCTAAATTTTGCCTTTTGATCTTGTAACTCGTATCTAAAAACCTTAGAAACGTGTATCTAAAAAACTCTAAAAAGCTCACACTTATAACACAAGCATCCCTGGGCACATTCTGTGGTGTAACAAAACATCCAATAGGAAAACCAGCCGAACAGTACTTCTTTTCTTCATCTGAAACTTCATAGCACCAAGTTATAGGCATGTTGTCAACAATCCTACAATACAAGAAAACAGAGCTGAGTCTCAACCCCAGTGAAAGCATTATATATCAGACCTCTTAGTATAATGACCCTCCTTGCATGAATAAATACACATCTGGTCCCTCCAACTGCTACATAACATACTTTATACTTCTTTAGAATAGACCCTTATTTAATTGAGAGATATTAACACTCATGAGAGTAGAGATTAATAGTATAACATTTATTACCAACTGATGCTTGTTCATAGGAGCATGAAACTTAGTATTAGCATAAATTGTGGTCTTCATTAATATACTTTATATATACTTAGTACAACAAAGTATATTTTGCTTCAGTACAAGATTAAATTCATCATATAGGAATTCCACAAAACTTTTATTGTTAAATAATTTTTCATTACTGTAACCCAAAATCCTAAATAGGAACCCACAAACATTTGGACATCTGTATGGAACAAAATAACAAGGTAATATAGTTGAAAGATATACCAATGGTGCTGGTAGTTGTGAAGTATTCTTTGTCTGAGGAAATCTATTTTCGTAATGTCATCAGCGTTCTTTTTATCATATTTCTTCTCGCAAAGCTCAACACACTGCGATTCTTCTCCAAATGTCAACTAAAAACAAACAATTATAAAATACCAAGATGTGAAGAGTAGTGTCGCAAATTATGCAGATATTTCAAGCAATAGCTACTCTACAGCGAAAGTAAGAACATCTCACATTATAAGCAGATGGTCTAATTCTTTCACCAAAGACAACTTGACCAAGGTTTTCTGAGGGAGATGGCTCATTTCCAGGAACTGCACAAAAATCAAACCTACAAAATTGCAAAATAAAGAGACATAATTAACATCATTCACTCATCGTAAGTTTGACAAGTGCTCTGCCACAAACCTCAGAGACACAAAGGGTGGAACTTCATTCTTTACTCTTCTACTATAAATATTCTGTACTTTGTACATCAAGCACTGTATGCTGGTGTAGGCAGCATTTCTTATTTGGTATAAATATGTTTACATATATAGGTAGAAAACATCTCTTAAAGAGTGACTCATTCACAAAACTGACTTATCTAGATGAAATATTTAGTTTAATTTCTGTTTTTTGCCTAATTAACCCTGACCCTAACCCTAAACCCAAGCCTAAACAAAAACCACCTGATTGTTTCCCATGTGAAAATGCATTTTTTCGACAAATACAAAATTATTTTTTTATGTTGTTCATGGGTTCCATGGGTTTATCTATCTTCATTATCTATCTTACTAAACAATTCACAGCTTTGAATATATCCTCAACGAAAATAAAATATATAATACAAGTGTTCTTTTCTCAAATAGCCTGTGGCTGTATGAGCCTCAAGATTATCTTGTAGGAAGATGCTTTATTTGGCAAAATCAGACTTCATTTTCATAAAATGCAGTCTCTTAAAGGGAGGACTTTACACTCAATACAACAAATAGAGTAAAATATTAATTTTCTGACGATTGCATTATAGCAAGAAACTTGACGCAACAATAAAAAAAACCTGTTGTCTTTGTTCGGAGTTCTATTATGCATATAAACAGAACAATTGCAAAATTTGTCAGTAATAACATTGTGTTCCAAAGTAAATATGGTTATGTGAGCTTCATTTTTGCAACAAGATTTCATTATTGATACAAAAATGGTTGCTAGGATCTGAGTAATGTTCTCCTAAAAAGTTTCACTTGATGTCTTGTTCATTCTAAATGATGAACAAGTGGTAGTGCATCAAATGGGATTCAATTTGAACAGATAACAGAGAAACAACTAATGGTTTTGGTATTAATTCTCCAACTTAAGTACCATATAGGTACCTTCGTCTTCAATAAATTGGACAAACCCAGTCTTTATATTATAGCTTCAAAAATTTAAAAAATTTCCAACACTTACTTGCTATATTCATAAGGAATCACTGATTCCACGGAGTCCAATGAATTAACAAAAAGATGAATCTTTGACTGAAATAGATAAAAAATTAAATTAACTACCTGCAAACTTTTTACAAGACTAAATAAAACAGCTTTGCAAAACAAGGTAAGGCTAACCTAAAACATTACGCGGCATTGAAATGAAAGGAAGCCTCGCACTATGTACTTGTAAAATTAATCTTACAAAATTTATTGTGCAAGTTCTGAAAAACATACACGTGCAATCTCTGCAGACAAATGTAGAAAAGTAATAATGAGCTCCACTCCCTTGCAGCAGGCAAGCAAGACAACAATTGGCCTAAGTTTCAGACGACATAAATATTTTGTGAAATCACAAGTTGCTACTCACATCGCAGTTAAGCTTCTCATGCCCCTTCTTGCAGTAAGATACTGGTGCAAGCCCAGGCAAATAGAAACTATCAGCAACAAAGCATAAATATGAAATTACGCATGTTAAAATGTACTTTTTATTATCCATTTTAGGGCTGGTTTTTCAAATAGAGTTTAACAAATGCATGCGAAAGCAAAGCGCAAAGTGATGCATCGTGGGATCGTTGACGTTTTAACCAAGCCACGTCACAAAATAGGCTCCCTGTCCAGAAACAGCAAAATAACAACGTGTATAAAGAAAGAAAAAAACAAAAAACGTCTTGTTTCAAATTTGCTACACTTGCGTTGCGTGTCCATGCACGTTTTTAAAAAATATTGGTTACTTGAAAAACATTTATTTCTATTCACATACTCACCAAGCAGCGTTTCCTACTTCACATCAGTGACTTTGACTTCGATACGATGGTTACAGTAAAAATAATGGAAATTGGGTAGCTTTTGCAGCAGGGGTCGTACATTGGGTTCTAGATCTGATGGTCATGGGGTCATGGTGGGTACAGCGATTAGAACTACCCAATTATATGTCTGAGACTTATTCAAAAACCACACCGAATCCAGTCGAAACCTACTAATTAGGGCCTTCTGATCATTTTGAGACAAGTTTCAGCTCTCTGGGACAATGTCGAAACCTACTAATTAGGGCCTTCTGATCATTTTGAGACAAATTTCAGCTCTCTGGGACAATTGGTTCAAAAGTTGGCCCCGAGAGGTGGCCGCAACCAGTGAATTACTTTATCTATCCTCCATGGACGTGCATATTGCCAAATTGACATTTTGAAATAGACACAAATTTGGCCAAAAAATAGTCGAAACCTACTAATTAGGGCCTTCTGATCATTTTCAGACAAGTTTCAGCTCTCTAGGATATTTGGTTCAAAAGTTGGTCCCGAGAGGTGGCCGCAACCAGTGAATTAGCTACTTTATCTATCCTCCATGGACGTGCATAATGCCAAATTGACATTTTGAAATAGACCGAAATTTGGCCAACAAATAGTCGAAACCTACTAATTAGGGCCTTGTGATCATTTTGAGACAAGTTTCAGCTCTCTAGGACATTTGGTTCAGAAGTTGGTCCCGAGAGGTGGCCGCAACCAGTGAATTACTTTATCTATCCTCCATGGACGTGCATATTGCCAAATTGACATTTTGAAATAAACAATAATTTGGCAAACAAATAGTCGAAACCTACTAATTAGGGCTTTCTGATCATTTTGAGACACGTTTCAGCTCTCTAGGACAATTGGTTCAAAAGTTGGTCCCGAGAGGTGGCCGCAACCAGTGAATCACTTTATCTATACTCCATGGACGTGCATATTGCCAAAATGACATTTTGAAATAAACAGAAATTTGGCCAACAAATAGCCCAAACCTACTAATTAGAGCCTTTTGATCATTTTGAGACAAGTTTCAGCTCTCTAGGACATTTGGTTCAGAAGTTGGTCCCGAGAGGTGGCCGCAACCAGTGAATTACTTTATCTATCCTCCATGGACGTGCATATTGCCAAACTGACATTTTGAAATAAACAAAAATTTGGCAAATAAATAATGGAGATCTACTAATTAGAGCCTTGTGATCATTTTGAGACAAGTTTCAGCTCTCTAGGATATTTGGTTCAAAAGTTGGTCCCGAGAGGTGGCCGCAACCAGTGAATCACTTTATCTATACTCCATGGACGTGCATATTGCCAAAGTGACATTTTGAAAGAAACAGAAATTTGGCCAACAAATAGTCCAAACCTACTAATTAGGGCCTTCTGATTATTTTGAGACAAGTTTCAGCTCTCTAGGACAATTGGTTCAGAAGTTGGTCCCGAGAGGTGGCCGCAACCAGTGAATTACTTTATCTATCCTCCATGGACGTGCATAATGCCAAATTGACATTTTGAAATAGACCGAAATTTGGCCAACAATTAGTCGAAACCTACTAATTAGGGCCTTCTGATCGTTTTGAGACAACTTTCAGCTCTCTAGGACAATTGGTTCAGAAGTTGGTCCGGAGAGGTGGCCGCAACCAGTGAATTACTTTATCTATCCTCCATGGACGTGCATATTGCCAAATTGACATTTTGAAATAAACAAAAATTTGGCAAATAAATAATGGAAATCTACTAATTAGGGCCTTGTGATCATTTTGAGACAAGTTTCAGCTCTCTAGAATATTTGGTTCAAAAGTTGGTCCCGAGAGGTGGCCGCAACCAGTGAATTACTTTATCTATCCTCCATGCACGTGCATAATGCCAAATTGACATTTTGAAATAGACCGAAATTTCGCCAACAAATAGTCGAAACCTACTAATTAGGGCCTTCTGATCATTTTGAGACAACTTTCAGCTCTCTAGGACAATTGGTTCAGAAGTTGGTCCCGAGAGGTGGCCGCAACCAGTGAATTACTTTATCTATCCTCCATAGACGTGCATAATGCCAAATTGACATTTTGAAATAGACCGAAATTTGGCCAACAAATAGCCGAAACCTACTAATTAGGGCCTTGTGATCATTTTGAGACAAGTTTCAGCTCTCTAGGACATTTGGTTCAGAAGTTGGTCCCGAGAGGTGGCCGCAACCAGTGAATTACTTTATCTATCCTCCATGGACGTGCATATTGCCAAATTGACATTTTGAAATAAACAATAATTTGGTAAATAAATAGTCGAAACCTACTAATTAGGGCCTTCTGATCATTTTGAGACAAGTTTCAGCTCTCTAGGACAATTGGTTCAGAAGTTGGTCCCGAGAGGTGGCCGCAACCAGTGAATTACTTTATCTATACTCCATGGACGTGCATAATGCCAAATTGACATTTTGAAATAGACCGAAATTTGGCCAACAAATAGTCGAAACCTACTAATTAGGGCTTTCTGATCATTTTGAGACACGTTTCAGCTCTCTAGGACAATTGGTTCAGAAGTTGGTCCCGAGAGGTGGCCGCAACCAGTGAATTACTTTATCTATCCTCCATGGACGTGCATATTGCCAAATTGACATTTCGAAATAGACCGAAATTTGGCCAACAAATAGTCAAAACCTACTAATTAGGGCCTTCTGATCATTTTGAGACAAATCTATAGAAGTCCCACTGAGGTCTTAACACCTATTAAAATATTTTACACGTTTTTTGGATTGTGGTATCATGAGATAGTTGGCTTTTTGTGACAGGTAAACAGAGCTTTTACATAGCTGATAGGCCCTGGAAAAGGAAACAGCAACATAGCAACATAGGAAGGAAATATTCTGCCTTTGAGCCCTACGAATGGAAATTTACCTATGAAATTTGTGACCAAATGAGTTGCCCCGAGGCCTCAGCACATTGTAAAACAATTGTGATGTTTTGGACCATTGTGTCGAGAGATAACTGGCTGCTAATCATTTTCAAACCCTTTATAGAAATATGGGACAGATGATTCGGACGTGATGGTAACAAGATTTTCATATGGGCAGATCGAACAATAAGAGTATCTACTTACGCAATTGCAAGGTGCAAAGTAAACAATTCCTTCTCAGTCCCATTGTTTGTCAGCATCAAAAACAGCGAAAACGAGAACAGTGATGTCAAAACACCAATTCACAGCATCGTTATTTTATATATTTAGCATTGCTTTTTATATATAGGATATATTACTCAAGTTATTGAACACATAATAATATATAGCATTTTTGATCAAAGTAAATATTACAATTTAAACAATTTTTGAAATGCATAATGAAATTTAAAGTCGTCTGCAATGATGAAACTCATATTATTAATTGCAGTTACAGATTGTCGTGGTACTGTATATAGCGCAAATGTTAAGACTGCAATATCGAAATACTATAATTAGCATTTGTTCAGTTATATTTTCCCGTGTGAAAATAGGCCAATATAATTTTCGTTTTTACAATCGATTTATCAATGTAATTCTTTCGTCCTTTGTTTATAATTGTTTGGTACATACAATAATAACTTCCAACTTGCGTCAGTTTTCAACAAGGAACTAAACAGATTAATCGATTTCGATCTCTGCTTTCGTTTTATAATTCACAAATAACAAAACACGAAGATTTGGAAATTCGTTTCCGATTTCCTTGGTTTTTTGTACCAGTCGGACAACTTCTTGTCACAGACACAGTTTCCGTGCGAACAGAATCTTGTTCAACATCGTTCTTTTGATTTTTAACATTGCTTTTATTAATAAACTTGCTCTCATCCACTTCTGTAATGGGACTTAAATCTTTGCTCACGCAATCACAAAGTTTTTCCCTGCAACACTCAACATCTCCGACCATAACAGCATCAGGCCTGAAATGATGAAATAATTGTCTACCTTTCATTTCTTCCACGATGATTTCAACCTTAACGAACGTTTCTTTATTCGAAACCGTTATAAATCCAAACCAATGCTTTGACGTGACTTTTTATATAATATCAATTTGTATTCAAAATAAGTATATTTCTTCTTCTTGTCCAGATATCAAATTGTTCTTGCGTTTCTCAACAAAACTTTTGAGTAATAGCGACTTTTCAAACTTTAAAATTGTATTGCTCTTAGGCACAACCTTCTTTTGAAAGCGATAGTAACGTAATGAATTGCCTTGCAAAGTAGCACGAACATCATCACAAAACTCTATTTACCAACCTGCTGGTAACTAAACAACAACAACCTTTGAACTGTATGCGGAACGATTGTATTCAGTAACGTGATAATCACATTTGTTTTCATAAGCCTCAATGACGCACACAAGACACATGACCAATTTGCATGACGTCAGGGTTTCTAGAATAATTAAAATTCGCTTTTTTCCATGCATCCCTTGTCAAAGATGGTTCGATCAAATTATGATATTCACCAACACTGTGGTAGAGCTTAGTTAGTTAGCCGTGAAATCAAATAACACAAGCTATATCATCTATTTTTTGAACAACTTTTAACACATTCAAAACAGTGGGTTCCGTGTTATAGACTGTAGTAATTTGAACCGTATTCCCACCAAGCTACGTGACCCACCTCTCCGAACTATCCTTGCCATTTGATCTTGATTTAACGTGAAGAGAACACGGAGCCAGAGAGAGAAACGAGTTGTGTTTGCTCTGTATTTGATGTTGACTGACTGACTACACGCATTTTTTTTTATAAGGAATTTCAGCTCGAGCTCAGTACTAAAAATTCCTTAGCTAGAAGGCAAATTTGAGTACTGAAAATTCCTTAGCAGTTCCTTAACTTTTTTTCGTGTTTCTCAGAAATAGACTAGAAAAAGGTAAATAAAGTGTCAAATAGACGCCAGTAGACGCGATCAATTAAAGATGAATCAATTAAAGTTAGTATTAAGGGTAGACAACACTTGGACAGGCTATTTCCGCTAATAAGAGAGTGTAAGTTTTACATTTCTTGTTAAGTGCTGAAAATAAAAATTTTCCAATTCCTTAGCAGTCTTCCGTCCAGTACTAGAATTCCTTAAGTTTTTGCCTTGCCGAGTATTGTGTTCCTTATAAAGTCGTTCCTTATAAAAAAAAATGCGTGTAAACTGAAAATTACATACATTTATATATACAACTGTTGAAATTAATATTGTGCAGGCTTTACGTACTTTACAACAAATAACCGGAAGGGCTAGGCGAAGTGATGTTGTGATAGAATGCAAGGGTGTTATAATCGAGATGACGTAAAGGTGTGAGATAAATTAAGAGAAGCAAAATTATAGAATGAATGGAGCTATGATTAAATTTCACGACAAGACTATAGGTATTACACAATATTGCACGAATAGACTTCAATTGAAAAAATATTTAGATTTGCATAAACATAAATTATAGGTCATTCAAAGTCGAAAGAGGAACTATGTAATCTACTTCTGAATTGAAACAAAAGGGAAAATCAAAACCCCGGAAGCTCAAAACTTTGACTCACAGAAAGTCGAATCCCACTTTGCAGAATACATACGCACAGCACTGTCAGAAGAAAAATATTGTTGCCTAGCTGCAGATTCTCAGCCTCGAGAATGCGAAATGCAAAAGAGGCTGTTGTTGCAGCATATGGGCTAGGCCAAAATATTTACAATGGCTTTCTACGTGGTGGATGGGACACAGTCAAATTAGAATTGGCTTTCGGCAACGTAGCGTACAGATTTAATGCAAGAACATGGTTGAATACCCAGTAACGAGAAGTGTTGTATTAATCTGCTTTTTTGCGTCTTCATCATTGTTCGATGAAGGCAGGGCACAGAAGGAGGTCCAACAACAAACAGTCCTCGATAATGATGAAAGGACCAACACTTTTTCAGAGACGTTCGTGGATCCTTGTAAAGAACTTGGCATCAGACAATTGTTTATTCTGAAGGAGGAAGTTCTCAAGAAGCTATCTGAATCGTTAAAAGCAGTTGGTGCAGACAAAACCATCGACCAGAAGAGCCAACAGCGCCAAATCAAAGCAATCAGAATCTTCAAGAATGAAGTGAACGAAACGATAACAATGTTTTACGAAGCGCTGAATGGACTAAAGAGGGTACTTAAGGGCGATTATAGATCTCTGAGAAGTCTGGAGAAAACCAGCAAAAAACGACTGGAAGAACTGAAAAAGGCAACGTTGATCGAAGAGGAAGAATACAATGCAATTATATCAGCAGAAAAGGAGGAGTTGGTCGAGCTTAAGAAGCAAGGCCACAACAATGTCTCCAAATCCAACACCGCTTTTCGCAAATTTATTGATGGTTTACTCAATGATATATCAAATGCAGCAGATAAACTGGAGGTGCAGTTGGATGACGAGTCGTTTCAGAAAACTGTGCATGCAAATAATAAGCGAAAAGTTGAGATTGAAACTGTGTTGCGAGTTGGTGAGGATGACCGGGCTGTGTCTTCCGACAGTAGTGGAGTGACCAACCTGATTGATTCACATAATAATCAATTTGTATTATCAAAACCAAAAGATGGTACTATCACTCACATTGATAGCAATCTGATTAGAGACATTATCTATATTATAATCTTCTCAATGGCTCTAAACATGCCATGCAGCTGGTTAAAAGTTCCAAATTTCTTTGCTTACATACTAACTGGCATAGTCCTTGGGCCATCAGGGATTAATTATTTGAAGGTAAGCTTTTGCAAACATTCAGGGACAAATTAACTGATGCATGTCTCAATAGTTTGACTGTTGATTGATAACCCCCTAAAGCCTTATTCAAACAACTCCAATAAATGGCCCAGTGTTGCTAGGTTGCTTGTGGATTGGAGTTACACTTTCACATGTCAAAATAGCCCAATCATGATTCTACTGGGTTTTATTGGGAGCAGGATACACAAAGACCATAAAATGTAAAGAAAAGCTAGGTTATCCTTGGCTGCATAAACACAAAGAATTCCTACCTCGAGTCAACCAACCAAGCATCCTCTTTATCATCACATTATAACATCATGTTTTTCTCCTTGTCTTTCAGTGCATTGTACAAATAGAAACACTTGGAGAGTTTGGAGTATTTTTTATTTTGTTCATTCTTGGACTGGAATTCTCATTTGAGAAGCTAAAACAGGTAAAAATACGACAAATATTAAATATATGTAATAGAATGTTGTATGGTATAGTATGGTATAGTATAGTTTCTTTCTCAGCAAATGTAGCGCTCTATACCATGGCAGGCAGAGCTAGTTTACAAGCAAAAATTTGGAACCAATTTGGAGTTACAACAAAGTAGATCTTGCAAAATAAATTGTAAATGATGAGCATTATACTCTTCTTCAGGTTTGGCGTACCTCATTTTTTGCATCATTTACAATCACCATCCTGCTAACAGTCACCGGACTTATCCTCGGGACATTGTTTGGTATAAACCCCCGTCAAAGCTTGTTTGTCGCAACATGCTTATCGCTATCTAGTACGCCAATCATGAGTAAAGTTATGGCAGGGAGTCATGAAGAGAACAGAGGTTTGTTTACCTTCCTTTTACACATGAGCAAACTTGCTTTATGAAGCTGGCATGATGTGCTGGCAAAGTGGTAAAATGCTTGTTAATCAGTCCAGGCACCAGCTTGACATTTCCGACAATAGCGATTCATCTGCAGTGAAACAAAGCCAGCATCATAAAACTGAAACAACATCAATTAACTGCATGTAGATTGGTGAAATAAAAATACATTTTAATCAACTCAAATCTCTGTTCACAGATATAGCTGATTCAAGTAATGACTACATCAACATTCTGATGGGTATACTTGTCATGCAAGACGTACAAATTGGCCTTGTCATGGGGCTGCTGCCGATTCTGGCAGGACACTACGAACAGAGCAAGTCCTCCTTTGCTATTCTCCCAAACAAAGGTGTTATTCACTACTGGATGCATGGTGCAAGTCATGCCGGATCAAAAGGTAATCTTTCACAAGCATTTATAATAATAAAGTAATCCCCTCTCTTTGAACCCAGAGCCTCTGTAGAACTCTGCCATGCTTGCATTAATAGCAAGCATGTTCTAATCTCAATATCCTCCCATTCTTCAAAATTCCAACAGAAATAGGTTAACTCTTTTTCTTTCAATCCTGTTCAGATGTTGTTGACAATGCTCTCACCACAGTGTGGTCTCTCGTGGAGCTGTTAATAGCCATGTGTCTCTTGGTCTTTATCAGTGGATTTTTGGCAACTCAGTTCATTTCCAGATATTTCAGGTTTGTGGACTGTCACTTCTTTAATGTGTGTCCCCTTCAGAATTATACTTTTGTTGACAGCCAGTGTGAAATCAGAAATACCAAGGGGGCTAATGCAGCCAAACCATTCCTGATTCTGCTCAAAGTATCATAGATTAAACCTTAATCTGTAAACCAATTAGTAATGGGTATGTTTGCCATTTGTATAACGCAGGTTGCTGTCTCTCATTGGCAAGCACGAGGCTGGGGTGATTGGCACTGTTACAATCATCTTTTCAATGTTACTTGTAAGTATAAGTGCACTTGCCTACTGTGTATCGTGTATCACGCAACTCTCACGTTGCACATTCATTGATGACATTGCAACTCTCACGCGAGGCTGCGCAGTTTTATGCATCACAGTCACCATAAAGCGCACAGCAAGACACGTCAGAAACTCAGACATATCAGAGAGATGATCCAATACAATACAGTATTTTACCATTTCAGTTCACCGACCACCTTGGCATATCAATGGAATTAGGGTGCTTTATTTGCGGGGCAGTGATCAGCAGTCAGGGTGAACAAATATGTAAGCAGGTAAGCGATTGACAATAAGACGCTTCCATTTCTACATGTGGGTTTCCCAGGGAGTGCTCAGCTTACAGATAAAAAGATACACCACATGTTCTTCCAACCATTTATATAGATATATTTTATTAAAGATGTATCTAATTAACACCAAACTAAAACTAATTAACGAACAGAACAGACATTGGATTAATAATAAAAGTTTCAAAATAAAATGTTAAAATGTTAATGTTAAAAATGTTAACCAATAAATGTAACAAGTTGAAAAATAATAAGGGCAACTCGCGCGGAGAATTTTCTCAAGGAGCCAAGCCCTCAACAAGATTTCCCAGGGGTGGTTCAAGCCCCCCAAGCCCCCATGTTGTCGTCGCCTAATGGTTGTACTTTACGATTGTCTGTTTTATTTCAGGCAACAATATTCACGGAATCAATCAGAGATTTCTTTTCCTGTTTATTCTTCACGTCTATTGGTGAGTTGCTGTGCTGGTAAATTAATCCCATTCTGCATTCTCAACCGCTGTGGATGTTAACTGAAATTATGGTGCCATGCCAATGAACCGGTTTAATATCCAAGACCTCTGACTCCTGCCACATACCTCACAAGGCTGTCCAAATTTCTCCACACAGAACCTTGAATTTTGAAGTTGCAATGATGGATTTTATTTTATGTATCTTTGAAAGCAGAAAACAATATGATACACTTGATACACTTCTTGTTTTATACAGGACTGCACGTTTTTCCAGCATTCGTCGCCTCTGAGATTGCCATCATGGTTCCTATCACGGCGTTAGTTGTCGTTGTCAAAGTAAGTCCATTTGTTTTCTATTCATCCATCTATCCATACACCTATCCATCCATGAATCCATTAATCCATCCATTAAACCATTCATCTGTTTATCTATTAATCCATTCAGTTATCCATGAATCCATTAATCCAATGATTAATCCCTCCATCCATCCATCTATTCATTTAGGAATCTATCTATTCCAGTTTTCTTTTGTTCCAGTTTTTTGCTGCCTCACTCGTCCTTGGCTATCTCCTGCCCAGCGACAGCAAAACGAAATGGATGATAGCCTCCGGATTGACTCAGATCAGTGAATTCTCATTTGTCCTTGGAAGCAGGGCAAGAAGATTTGAACTGATATCAAGAGAGGTACACGATACCTCTCTACTATAAACTAAACAATATATATTATACACTATATTATATAATGTACTATATACTATTCTATATACACATAGAACCATTACTATATACTATGATTATATAAATACTATGTGCTGATGAATATTTTTATTCTCCCAAGGTCTACCTCGTTATTCTGTCAGTGACAATGTTGAGCCTACTTTTTGGGCCATTCTTCTGGAAGATGATAACGTCACAGTGGTCAGGCAAGAAACACTGGTTGCTACGAATTTCAAGATTTCTTTCGTCTTTGCTCTTAAAACCATCGAACTCGTTACATGGCAAGATGTAAAAATCAATTTTTATATAAGTATAAATCAGAGAAGTTTATTTATTTACAGAAGCGTTCATTTTTTAAATGTTTATCAATATACATATTTTGGAAATTCAAATAGTTCATGTAATATTGTTGGTTATACGAAGAGAAGGAATTTTGTTTTATTCTTGCAGATTTCTTCGTCATCTCATCTCTCATCTCCCTTTCTTGGCCCTTCTCTGCCCCTCGGCCCACCCCCTCCCCCTCAACATCAACGACTTCCATCACCACAACGTGCTCTGCTCTTCAAAATCATGCGTGTTACAGATTTGAAGACATAGGCGCCGACTTTTATTTTTCCCAGGGGGGGCTCAAAATTAAAAAAAAATTGGAAAAATAAAAAGGTAGAAAAACTCCCTGTCACTTTTAATAACGTACAATATACATATGTATTATGTATAATAAAACACAAAACATTGCAATAAAAAAGATATTAACATCATGGTCTACAGTATCATCGGTTCAATTCTTTGTTTAGTGTTTCTTCAATAAAATAAACGTGTTTTTTCAGACCCCAAACAAAATTCCCAGGGGGGGGCTGAGCCCCCCCATAGAAATTTCCAGAGGGGGCTTGAGCCCCCAAGCCCCCACGTAGTCGGCGCCTATGTTTGAAGATTTAGTAATGATTTGAAATATCTAAAACTTTGTATTTCAATGGCTGATGCAAGAAACGCACAAAAGAATAAAAGAATATGCCAGTATTTTGAACTTTGGTCAACCAGTTAAGATAGTTACCTCGCATGACGAAAATAAACTAATTTCGGAATTTACGTCAGATTACGTCATAAGGTCGAAAATAGTAACACAACAAGAGAGACGTGTTCAAAGCTCGAGGAAAGTTCTTTGTGGTGAACCAGGATCATTATAAAGCGAGTAAATTCGCAAGGCGTTCATTTATGATAATTGGTTTACTTGAGTCGAGCTATACAAATTTTGATATGCTGTTTGAGAATTTCGAAGTGAAAGAGAAGATAAAGAAGCGAGAGAGCTGGTGTAGTATTTTGTCAATTGATTGGTTTAGGCCATTTTAAGCGAACTGCAAAAGTGAGCATAATTCTGCTTGACAGCACGCTGCAGAGATAACTGAACCTTCACAAAAAGGAGAAAGGAATTAGCTAAATACTGTGCAAAAGAACTCGCCATGGCGACACGAAGAGGTGGCGGAGGACTTGGGATTGGCGTCCTCTTGCTTGCAGCTGAGCTATTTGGAGTAGGCCTTCCTAACATTCCTCCAGTCACCCTGGGTTTCATTGCATTCAACAGTGCAATCTACCTGCGGCTATTGAGGTTAGTTCGCGATGTCGGCAAGGCCTGTGTGAGTTACCGTCTCGTCTGGCATCACGGCCAATGGAAACGCCTTTTTCTCGCACCATTCCATCACTTAGACAGCATGCATTTGTACTTCAACATGGTGTCTTTCCTCTGGAAAGGTCGGACGTTGGAGCGTCGTTACGGTGCAAGAAAATTCTTCATCATCATCGCCGTGTTTGCTGTGCTGTCCCAGTTGCTGATGCTCTTCATGAACCGTTTTCTGTCCATTTTCCTTTGGAACTCGTCGTACACAACAACATGTGCGGCTGGTTTCTCTGGTGTCATATTTGCCTTGAAGGTCCTCACAACACAGAACATGTGGCAAGAGTCTGTCAGTGTACTTGGCCTCCCATTTACAGTACCTGCACAGTTTGCCTGCTGGATTGAGTTGCTGCTAATCAAAATACTTGTGCCAAATTCCTCCCTAATCGGACATCTAGCTGGAATTCTCGTTGGCATGGCTTTTGTCCAAGGGCCATTGCATGGTCTTGTCAATTTAATTGACAGATTCATTGGCTCAAGACTTGGTAAGTAATGACAAAGGAGATCTTCTTCTATCCACCCACCTGGCAGCTTCTAATGCTAAAACCACACAGACTCTCCATTGAACAATAACAAACCGTGTATTTGATTCCTAGGGGACATAGCTGCCCCGACAGCACAGAATAACCCGGCTAACAGAGGATCGTACACATACAGATCTGGAACATCAGGTAATCTTGACACAGCAAAAATTTGCATATGAGAACTGCAAGATTTGCATCTATCCTATTATCCAAACACAATAGGCTATTGTTTCTTCTATTGTTTTAAGCAGAAATATCAGCCTTGAGGTTCTTAATCCATTGGTTGTTATATGCGGGCATTTACTGCACCCACACATGCTGTGTGGTGCAAAACACAGGCAATCGTTATCTTTGCTACAGATTCATATTTCAGGTTCTGTAGGGTTTATTGAGATGCCAACGTATTATTTCTCTGCCCCAGATTTCCCCTTATCTTTGCTTTACAACTCTAATTTTAGGCTACAGAAACAACCCAAACAGAGCACAGGACAACGAGGAGCAACAAATCCAAGAGGCCATACGAAGAAGTCTTCTTGAAACAAACATACACAGTGGATCCACAAGTGGGGCATCATCAGTAAGGTCACGGCAACAGCCACCATACCCAGCATACGGATGGAGCATACCTGATGCTGGGTTTTCTTCGGCAGACCAGTACCACCCTCCGTACCCTCCTCCAATGGCAGCAGCGGGTCCAGGATTTTATGACCAGCCATATGGTGGTGCGAACTCTCCCAACAGCATGGATGAGAATGACCATAATTGTAGCAGAATGCCCAACCCTGAAGACTACATCCAACGTGAAGAAGGGAGTCTCTACCCTAATCTACAACGTGTGGACTCTACAACCGAATCCATTCCATCCGCACCTCCAATTGAAAGACCTGAATTGTTAAGTGTTGACTGAACTCAAACTTTTTTTTATTTACTTGTAACAATGGAATTCAAATACAACCAAACCACAAAGAAACCAAAACTCAAGAGTTTGCTTTTACGGGGGTATAGCTTATTGAAATTATTCTGAAGAAGGTCACGCAACAAGTGGTCATAACGTTTTTGTTGGTTGTAAATAACAGCATTCAATTGTATTTATCGAGCACTGCATTGCTTACGATACGCATTTATTAAACAACTGCTCTGTAATTTAATTGTCAATACATTGTCAACATGCTATCACGAAGGTTTTAGATGGTATAACATAGCATGCGGTAAACTTTAGTTCATATGTAGCCTTGTAGACGTTTCATTGAAGTACATAATGAGTTCAAAAATGCAACATTTATTAAACATTTGAGTATAATTTAGCAGCAAGTAGTGTTCACTTACTTGTTTTCCAGTTCAAAATATAAATAACCAGGCCTGTTCTTGCTACAAAAGGCAAGAAAGCAGAACGCCCACCTCACGCACGTGTAAAATTCAAATGGTTGGCTTTTGTGCCACTGCCAGAGTCAGCAAGGGGAGGCTACTGCGACCGGTCGACCGCTGACCACCAGAAGTCCACTTGGTCCATCTTTTACCACAGCTAGCATTTCACACGCTTTCATTAAAGTCTAGTAAATTGTCAAACATTAAATTAGCCAATCAAACACGAGCCTTTTAGAACAAAATACAGAAAGACCCACAGAAAAACAATTTCAAGCATTCGAATTAATTTTACACCATAAGCATTTGACTTTTTAATTATTGCATCATTTTAAACTATATAATCACCATCTTAGTTGGGTAAATAGACAATGAAATTTAAAAACTATTAGATTCAAAATCTTGTAATTAAAAATCCGAGATTTGACTTATGAAAGCCAGTGTCATAAGAGGGGAAGGAGAGGCAAATTGCTTCAAGGTTTGGAGGGTCTCTGCGATGTAATTATGATAAAACATCAACTGTGTGCGCTTAAAAAGCAACATTCAGTCATGAGAGGAAAACTGGTAAAATTAATTAATCCTATCCTTCGAATGTCTTGGACACTGGCCTTAAGTAAATCGCAAGTAAAAATCGTTACGAAAATTCAAGGATTAAAATCAAAAAACCGCAATAAAGCATTGAGAATAATGAAAATAATAGTGAAAGCATGTTTGCTGCTCACAAAATTGTGCACTCTTCAGCGTGACGTCGCAGATCTTCGCCAACCACAACAGAAGCACCGACCATTCTCGCTCCATAGTGACCAGCCCAGACTTTGGTGTCTTTCGCGCCATCTTCAAACTGCACATAGCGGGCATTTGGGGGGAGACCGTCAAATAGATGATCGACCTTTTGCCATCTGTCGCCGGGGGCTTGGCGCACCCCAGTATTGAACTGCAAGTGGGGTATCACCCTTTTTCGATCATCAAGGACTTTCACCTTTATCTCATACTCCCCAATACAGTCGCCACGAGAAGTGAACCTAGGAAGAAAACAAATCCGTGATGTATACAGTTTTCCTTAAATGTTCCCACCACAAACTTCTGCGGAATTGGAGAAGTGAACGGGGGTGAACGGGGGTGAAACGTAATTCCAGGTAAACAACAAGGAATCGCATATACAATAGTTTCTCTCAAAACAAAGAACCTCTTTAAATATAACTTCCCGGTGTTGTGAATTAAACAGTTGATTTATTTCACTATTTTAGTGCAAGCATAATCCAGAAAGCTCTTCTCGTATGCGGGTTTTTATTGTATCTTTTGGTTTTATTTACGATTCGTGATGCCTTGATCCCGATCAGGTATCAGATTCGTGAAACCAGACCTTACCATTCACAAACGTATATTTGAATCGGTCTTTGAAACATATGTGCCTGGAAGCCATGTTCATACATGTCGACAGTCTGACTCCTTCTGAACCACTGATGCGAAGTTGCAATGCAGTGCTGCATGCCGCTGCCCAGTGCGGGTGGATAGCACGATGCCCCGGAACCTACAAATTTAAACGAAAATCAAAGAAAAATCAAAAGCAAAAGTACAGTCAACTCTGTCTAATTCTAACACCCTGGGGAAGCGTGAAAATGTTCGGATTACAAAATGTTCAAATTATACAGGTTTGTTGTATAAGAGTTGGTTCATTTGTGATACTTGAAGGGACGGAAAACTTCATTCGAATTAGATTACACGTTCGAATTAGATTACACGAGTTCGAACTATAGTTTGATCGAATATAGTAAATCCTATTAGTAAATACGGATATTTATACTGGATAGCCAATTCAGCTATGACAGCTGTTATCAATGTGGGTCCAATTGGGATAAACCCTTGCCCCCAGAAATTCTAGGTACTCATTTCCCGACCTCGGAAGGATGGACAGCTGAGTTGGCTAACAGCTTGCAGTTCGTGGTTCTGACCATATGTGGATTTGAACCAGTGAAGGCATGGCCTCCAAAGGGTCGAACCCAGCGTCTTAGCCACTAGGTTACAAAACCGTGTAGCCCAATGATCAAGGCGCTATAATAAGCCACCAGAAGCGTTTTCGCAAAAATAAATTTTTAAATGGAGGCTTATTCGAGGAGAGAGGTTTATTGGAGGTTTATTCGAGGCTTATTCGAGGAGAGAGCTATATTCTGAAGGGGGCTATTCAAGGACTTGTATACACGACAAGAAATTATAGCAGTGTGGCAGAGTTAAGTGTCCGGCAATCAGGCCTACCGTAAGGAGTTCTCTCGAGAATTACACCATCACCACCGTTAGTTAGAACAGTCCATGGATGGAAATCTATGACATCGCAAGTATTGTCATTCCAGCCGTGTCGTGGCATGAAATTTGGATTTCTTATGAGATTAGCTGGAAAAAAAGAAAAGAACACGAATATCAATACGTGAAGGAAATTATTCGAGAGCTCAAATATGCTATAAAGGCAGCAAACCTCTTCAAAGGTGCATGAAGAGACAACAAAGCGTGGTATTGCAACATATCCTAGTCCTAGTTGCGCTTGAGCCTGGGTTTATTCTTACATTATTCTTAAATTCTAGAGAATTTGAGCCTCGATATTATTATGGAAAATGTGTAATAATGTATTGATATATAGAATAGCATAGCATTAGCAACGTAGAATGATGCATACCTTTTGGTGGCAGAGGTGGAAGTTGCGGGACAGGAGCTGGTGCTGGAGTTGGAGCAGGAACTGGTCCTACAAAAGAAGCAACACATTAAGACCAACTGGTCTGTGTATAATGCCTGATTAAAGACTCCACACTTATCGCGCACAAGAGCATCAAGCCTGGAGTTGAATGACTAGCAATTTAACTCAACAACAATAAAGGTCTCGTGGTGTGATAAATCTAGCTTTAATAACAATACATCCATGTGCATATACAGTACGCAAATCACTGCTAACCTCTCGGCAGAACTCCGACGAATGCTCCGACCATTTTAGCCCCAAAAGTGCCGGCCCACATTTTCGTATCCTTTCCCCCGTCCCTGAACTCCACATATCGCACACCAGGGGGAATGTTGGTGAAAATGTGTTCCTCCTTCTTCCAGTAATTGGATGGAGCTATCTGCATGGGGGTCTCGAACGAACAGTGTGGTATTCTCTGTCTGTATTGGTCAAGAAGGAAAACTTTCATGAAGTATTCCCCTTCGCAATCAGAACGAGACGCAAACCTACAAACCAAAACACATCTGCATATATAAACACGAATGCAGGACTACACGAAGTCTAAATAACGCTTCTACATGGGCAAACAAAGCAGTAAAACGTAACAAGGATAAAGTTTGACTCTATCTATTCCGTTAATCCTTAACATACCCTTCAAAACCCAATAACCGTGGTGAACCTGGGGACCTATCCCTTACACATAGATAAAACCAAATATCCACCCCTCCATCCTCCATCTACCCCTCTCTGCTAATGAAACCCTCCATGCACCCTTCAACTCTCTCTGTCAACCCCGCCCCAGGGTAGACCTCTCTACCTGCCCCTCTTCTTCAATGAAGCCCTCTATATACCCCTTAACTCTCTATGAACCCCACGCACGTCTTTCCGTTTACTAAACCTCATATCTACGTCCTTGAACCCCCGTACCAATCCTACACATTACGTACCACTCATAGACTTTAATGCTGGGTCTTTCGTAATCCAATTGCTGGGCACTGTAGCCCTTGTGGACAAGGTCAACAATTTGACACCGTTCGCTTATCTCGTGAGATGTGCTGATGCACCAGACATCAAATGACGAAAGGTCAGCTGGATAGCGAGCAGCAGTTCCTGCAAAAATAACAATTAATAATAATAACTTTACGCAAGGCAAACAGCCACGCAGTAAAATATCAATACGCCACGGGGCTGCTGATAAGGAAAACATCATGGTATGCAGTTTAAAGATATGATCTTTTGAGCTGAAACATAATAGAATCTAGTGTAGGACCGTCTGAGAAAACAGAATAACCCTTAGTTCTCTTCAAAGTTCGTTATACCTTACAACTAACTAAACTATATAGGTAGTAAACAAAACAAAAACCCTTAGTTCTCTTCAAAGTTCGTTATACCTTACAACTAACTAAACTATATAGTAAACAAAACAAAATAACCCTTAGTTCTCTTCAAAGTTCGTTATACCTTACAACTAACTAAACTATATAGTAAACAAAACAAAATAACCCTTAGTTCTCTTCAAAGTTCGTTATACCTTACAACTAACTAAACTATATAGTAAACAAAACAAAATAACCCTTAGTTCTCTTCAAAGTTCGTTATACCTTACAACTAACTAAACTATATAGGTAGTAAACAAAACAAAAACCCTTAGTTCTCTTCAAAGTTCGTTATACCTTACAACTAACTAAACTATATAGTAAACAAAACAAAATAACCCTTAGTTCTCTTCAAAGTTCGTTATACCTTACAACTAACTAAACTATATAGGTAGTAAACAAAACAAAAACCCTTAGTTCTCTTCAAAGTTCGTTATACCTTACAACTAACTAAACTATATAGGTAGTAAACAAAACAAAAACCCTTAGTTCTCTTCAAAGTTCGTTATACCTTACAGCTAACTAAACTATATAGTAATAACATGGTTCGTTATCGATAACAAACGGAGGATGAGCATGGAAGGGACAGACAAAGCAAAGAAAGGTGTAAATGTGTACCTTGTGGCTCTCTTTCCAATAAATAGCCTGTTGGATTGCTGTCTATAACCCAAGGATGGAAATCTATACTGGATGCATTGTTGCCATTCCAGAATCGCGCGCTGAAACTTGGGTTGGTAAGCAAGTTGACTGCAAAACGAAATTAAGAAACAAGTTCTAATTCATATTGTTCAAACAGTTGCTCGAAAAATTGCAACATATGATTGCAAATTGACATCCTATTCATTAATGTGCAACCACCATTAAATATGGGAATGGTATGTACGTGCATGCAGATTTAGGCCAGCGAGAGATGAGTTGCAGTTGTGTGAGCAAGAATGAAAGGGTACTTGTGAACAAGTGTCAACGTTATTTTGAATATTCCTTTACCAGGTTTTGAAGGAAAACTTGGGGTTGGTGCAGGTGTTGCTTGAGCTAAAAAATGAAAAAAATATTTGAACTCGCGAATTTCCAATAATGCAAAATGCCAATAAAAATGCTTTAGACTTTTTATTGGCATTCGAACACAATACAATAAACACCTGCGTATAAGAACCTGTAAATTTCCATCCAGCCTGTTGTTCAAATACAATAACCTATTGTCTCTTCTATTGTTTTGAATAGGGATTTCAGCCTGGAAGATTCTTATTTCACTAATTCTTATATGCGGGTATTTACTGTATAATCAGTTAATAAAGCCCCCATCACAGAACAGAATGGTTTTTAGACGTTCAACACAAACAAGCTAGGTGTCGAGTTTGGAGAGTTATCATATCCCACTCACAAAGCAGAACTTTCACAGTTGGCTGGCACATTTTGGCACCGAATTGTCCTGCCCATCCACTACGATCTTTTGTTCCATCTTCAAATCTGATGAAACACACCCCGGGTGGGTAGTTGAAGAATCTGTGCTCAATTTTCTGCCAGTCCTGAGATCCGGCTGACTTGATACCAGAAACAAAGTGGTCCAGTGGCTGCTTGTATCGGTCCAAAAGAGTGACGTTCATGAAATATTCACTGTCACAATCAGAGCGAGCGCAAAACCTGAAGAACAAAAAAAATATTGCAATAAAATCTCCATCATCTATAAAAAACCTTCTAAGGATAATACTCCCCAAATTATTCCCAATATCAACGATTTTGGCATACCGTATTTACTTGAGGGAGCACCACCCCCGAATGAGCGCTGCAGTTATCTTTTTTGTAAATGTGCCGCTTAATTAAAAAATCGCTAGAATCATTACAATCACACAGGAAAACGTTTCCGTAATACTAAAGAAATACACACCACTCGTAAACATAAATGCAAGGCTTCTGTTGGTCCATAACCTGGCTGCTGATGCCTTTTTCTGCGAGATTGATTGTCTGGGATCGTTTGCACCAATCATGAGAGCCAACCACACAGTGAGAATAAGGTCCTGCTTCAATCGGACAACCCTGTACGATGCTACCTACAACGAGTAATAAATTTAATAATTAATAATAATTAACTTTCTGTAATAAATACAGTGAATCATTTTACAGCCTTCCTCCATAGCATTTTAGCTTGATTTTATATTTAATATTAAGCTGTAAATTAAAGTATGCAATTGATTAATAAAACTCTTGGCTAAAACTTCAGTTATTTGTAATAGATCCATTGCACAACTTTGATGTCTTCACACTTGAGCTCAATATCCTTGCGAAGGATTAACAAGACGGGGGCTTACACAAGATGGAAATAGACAAAGAAGGGTTCTAAAAAGAATTACAGTAGAAAGGGTGAATGAAAAAACAAATTTTTAAAAATATATTAATCAAAGTCTTTTAGTCTTTATTTCGTTTAATTTTGTTTTAATTAGCAAAATATCTATTTAATCCTCTGGGTTTCACATTTGGCCCATAACGATTGGGAACCCTTGAGAGGTTCTAGCCCATCAACATGCCACACTGATAACACAACCCACTCCTATTGTGGTTACTACTTACTAGTCAGATTCTTAGAAACATTAAATAATTTATAACTTGAAAAATTTCAATGAATATGTCTGTATTCAATTAATAATTGAATACAAGCACCTGCATGACATACACTAGGAGTGGATTTTCAAGTAAAACATTCATAGTAAACAACATTTCTACCTTGGGGTCCTTTTTCCAATTGCCAACCGTCTCCTCCAGTCTCTAATATTTCCCAAGGATCAGAATTAAACTCTTTCGTTGCACCACCTGCATTCCAACATCTCGGCTCAAAATTGGGATTCTTTACAAGATTTTCTGCAAGGGAAATAATCTTAAAACAGAAACACCCACATCAATATCTGGCATTATAAGCAGAATTCCGATCAAATAAACCTGAGTTAGATTAACAATTTTGAGCACTTGTTATTGTTAGTATTATTATGATTAAATGATTTTGCTTTATTCAGTTTTTACTTACCATTTGATTTGCCTTGTCCAGGCCGTGGTGCTGAAGGTTGAACTTCGGGTGCAGGGGCAGATGGGGGGTGAAAAGGCTGCTGGAAAGGGGGCTGCTGAAAGAGGGGCTGCTGTAACATGGACTGAAAAAATGCTGAATGTTGTTGAAATGGGTCTTGTTGAAATGGTCCCCGTTGGTTAGGATTGTTCCCGCCACCACCGAATGGCTGCAAATAATCAAAGGAAACATGAGAAGAACAAGAATGAAGAGCTCGAAAGACAACGAGACGAAAAAGACAAAATATACACTCACAGGTTGGTTCCACATCTTGCAAGACTATTTAATTCTACCTCTAATCTATATAACCTAAAAATGCAAAAGGAGTCGACATAGTGTCTGATTTGCAGGTTAAGAACAGTGGTGGGATGGGCGTTGATATATAAACAGCCGACTTAAGCGAAATGCTACACCGTAAACTTGCAACGCAAATCAAGAATATTTGCATAAACAAAGAGATAGGATGAAAGTCAATGTAAATGCAAGCGAAAACGAAACTAATGTTGTAGCTTAATTCTGTTCAATAGTTTACTTTACGTACCTTAAAAGCCTGATTCAGTGCCCACAACCACGCGAACACAACTGCCACCACTGAAGCAAACACGTCAAAGAAAAAAGAAAGAAGGAAGGAAAGGAAACCAAAAGAAATGAAAGTGAAACAGGAAGTGGAGTCACGCAAGCGCAAACGACTTCTGTCTGCGGAAGTCGAGCTCCTTCGCAGATGACAAGAAATAAAAGATTGGTTTGGAAAAATCTCTAAGAACTAAAGCAATTTAATTTAGTAAATTAAACTGCGTACCCAAGAAGCAAGATATTCAGTTTGTTATATGTTATATGCAGGGCCAACGTGTACCTCTAAAAAAGCCACAACTCTACGAATATTTATCAGATTTTGAGCAACAATTTCGAATCTTTACAAATGTACAAAATTGAGCATCATTCTATCACCTTCATAGTACAATAATATTTGAAAATATGAAATAGATAATAGCATTGTATTAAATACTAAAAATAGGTTTTATAGCAATCTGCCCTCATAAACAGGAACAGAGCTTTGACTCGTACCCAAAATTTAATGTCCTGATTCTAGGAGAACAATGTTTGCTTACATATGCAGGATTGATATACATCCATGTTCCTTTAAAAACAGCCACGGTCTTCTGTCTGGCTCATCTCTCCTCTCCAGCTTCAATTCATTGAAATGAGAAACTCAGTCATTTCTTCCAAGTTCAATAACTGATAGTATCTACAAACAGAAGGCCAAAGGATAAATCAGTAGCTAAGAAAGTACCTCAAACAAACTTTGAACCGATTTATCTCTCCGTGACATTATCGCAAAATATTCCTTAAAATGAGCTTCCAATATGAAAAATTAGTTTTTCAGTTTTTTACTAGAAGGTTGGCACGTTAGCTTCAGAGAAAAAAACTGCAAACGATTACTTACTTTGCAACGTTGCGAAAGGTCTGGAGTTTCTCCAGCAATTCAGACTTCGTGAATGTTGTAGTATGGTGACCCGCGCAATCGCAGTAGATGTTCATATTCCTGGCTTTTACCTGATCAGCAGAGAAAAACATATATACAAACCCATGATGTAATTGAGATATAAACGCAACCTTGTCAAGAGGAGCAGAGCCTACCTCTTTGCACTTTGTGCACTTGAGGTCCTGAAGAGTGTAAGTCATCGATCTTCTGCATAGCATGCTGATTAATTCTTCTTCAATAAATGCCATTGAATATTTGTTGCGGCAATCTGGACATTCAATACTTGCGCTGAAAGTTAGTAAATTCAATAATATTGCAAAAACAATAATTGAATGGAAGTAAAGAAGTAAAGCAGTAAAGAAACAAAAAAGTAAAGAAGGAAAGACGTAGAGAAGTAAAGAATTAAAGAAGTAAAGAAACAAAGCAGTAAAGAAGTAAAGAAGTAAAGAAGTAAAGAAGTAAAGAAGTAAAGAAGTAAAGAAGTAAAGAAGTAAAGAAGTAAAGAAGTAAAGAAGTAAAGAAGTAAAGAAGTAAAGAAGTAAAGAAGTAAAGAAGTAAAGAAGTAAAGAAGTAAAGAAGTAAAGAAGTAAAGAAGTAAAGAAGTAAAGAAGTAAAGAAGTAAAGAAGTAAAGAAGTAAAGAAGTAAAGAAGTAAAGAAGTAAAGAAGTAAAGAAGTAAAGAAGTAAAGAAGTAAAGAAGTAAAGAAGTAACGAAGTAACGAAGTAAAGAAGTAAAGAAGTAAAGAAGTAAAGAAGTAAAAAAGTAAAGAAGTAAAGAAGTAAAGAAGTAAAGAAGTAAAGAAGTAAAGAAGTAAAGAAGTAAAAAAGTAAAGAAGTAAAGAAGTAAAGAAGTAAAGAAGTAAAAAAATACGTACCCGCTGTCTCCCTTTGGTGCAATGATAAAAGGATCTCGGCATAAGTCAAGATCACGGCAGCTATTGCAGTACTCGCAAATCACCTTGAAATACAAATGAAGCTTAATCGATGTACAGTAAAAACCCGCGTATAAGAACCTGGATTTTTTCAGTTAGCCTCAACAGGTTCTTATATGAATGGAACTGAAGTGAAGTTAGGCTATTGAGGTTCTTAAACAGGTTTTTATTTTTATATTGAAAAGCCATTGAAACACTAGTCACCCCAGAGGGCCAAAGCAGCCCCATTCTATGGTGCTAGTAATGTTAACTTAACAAAATGATTATGTATCCAAAATAAACCCAAGTTCGTAGCATGAATGAAAACTAAAAACTAAAAAAATATATAGTTTTTAGATTTTTAGTTTTAGTTTTAGTCACTGATAAGAACCTTAATTTCAAATTAGCCTGAATAGGTTCTTATAGAGAGGGATCTATATTTGAAATTTTAGCCTAAAAGGTTCTTAAAACCCAGGTTCCTATACGCGGGTTTTTACTGTAATTCAAACCAATTCAATAAACGCAGCAATTGGTTAAAGGTGCAATTACAAAGAGAATAAAATAGCTCTACAATCAACTTACCTCGGGTACAATAAAAGATAGGCAAGGGTCCTTGAAGCTTGCCTCTTCTGAAAACTCTCCAACACTGATCAACCTTAACAAGTCTCTCCTAAATTACAAAAGCGTTACAATGAATGATAAGAATCTGTAAGAAAGATCTACATAATTTAAGATAATTATGCTGATAAATTCATGTTTTGTTTCTTGTTTACCTTAGCTTGTTGACTTGGCTTTCGATATTCATATCAAGGGAGAGAACCTACAAGAAACATACTGTGTTTATACACTGAGATGGTTACAATAATGAATATCCCGTGTCCCCCTCTTCTCCTATGTGATCTACTACAACATATACTGCAACATCAAACACAATATCCAATGCAACAGCTACTACAACATTTTCTGTAACATATGTTGCAACATTTACTGATCAAATGCAAAATCTACTGCAATATCTATTACAACATCAAATGCAACATCTTCTGCAATATCTATTACAACATCAAATGCAACATCTTCTGTAATATCTATTACAACATCAAATGCAACATCTTTTGCAATATTTAGTGCAGCATCAAATGCAGCATATACTGCAGTATCTACTGTAACATATTCTGCTACATTTATTACAACATCCATTGCAGCACCTATTACAGCACATATTACAATATCAAATGAAATACCCACTACAACGTCTACTGTAACAATCATCTTAATTGTAAATTACCTTGCAAACGTATTTGACGAATTCTAGCGCTGGATTTTTCAAGACCAAATACGAGCCAGCCAAAATGGGGAAATCTGAGCTTGCATCTTTGCCACTCTCCCCACTCAGTGTGCGCTGAATCTTCTGTGTTATGCTATAAGCGACACAAAAATACATGAGCATACGACACCACACCCATTCACCCGTTGCTTGATTTAACATTGTGCATCTGCAGAAGATCAGGATAATTACCTGAACAATTGCTCCGAAAGCTCCTTCTTGATTCTGTTCTGTGCAAATTCCACACTGCCGGGTGTGGCTGTAGTTTCAGCCATAACCTGGGCAAGAAAGGCAACCAAACATACGTGATAGGTCATAAATTGGAAAACAAAAGTAAGTACTCAAAACTACTTCGCACTACTCAGTGATAGGCCAGTTAAAAAAGGAATGGATTAGTTGTTGCAGTCCTGGTGGCCCGATAATAACATTTTTGTATTGGCTAAGGTATTCTTCTGGGAATACAATGAGGTCTATCTCAAACGATTTTCTATCTTGAACTCCTTTCTGTTTCATACTCCTTTCTATCTTGAACTAATTCCTCAGTCTTTTTAACCTGACTCTGCATCATAATTATTTTCTTGCTCTCTCTAAAGGTTCTGCTACCCTTTATCTCCAACAGATTCTCCACTCTCTTGCAAGTCAGAGACGGAAAAAATCCATACATGCATTCGGTAAACACATGGCATACAACATGATACAATACCACGTAACATACTACACCATACCATACCTACGTGGTATGGTATCGTGTGGTATACTATATGATACAATGAGCATACTAATTATCTAAGAATTGGATGCCTCTGTATGAAGCAGCCAATTTGGCTCGGAAGAGAGACGAGTGGTAGAATCTTGTTTTCTATGTTGACCACAGTCGAAAGCCAAGCCATTAACAGCCTAATGTAAGGCATAGACAAATGAAAGTATACTGTAATGAGTGGTGACTTGTCATACCCTGGCTTGAGTGTTTGTCCTCCGAATCGGGGTGTCAGCAGAGGCTTTTATTCGTCTTTCCTCTTTCAAGTGTGTATAGACAGCAAAAATATGGCCAGCGATAACAATCTGTATAAATAATGGCACGCACAGAATTAGAAAGCTCCGAATACAAAAGCATTCTGCATGGAGGATATGGCATACATAGATAGAAATAAAGGATACGAGAAAATATCAAATGGAAAAATCACTACGAAAAAACTATGCTTTTTCATCTCTAAAAGGCGAAATCTCTCATCGGAAGATGAAAAGCGTAGTTTGATATTTCCACTCTCGGCATACATGGCATTCAATGTGTACACGTATTAATAACTGTATCGTAGAAGAATCAACACACAGATCTCATAGACGCATAGAGATACAGGTACATATAACATACATATGACATTAAGCATAATACACGGTATTCGGCATACTGTATAAAGCATTCTACGTTAGGTATGTAGATACTAACTTTGAAGAATTCTTGGCATGAACCAGATTTTGGTAAAAACTTGCATATGTTCCAGTTCATTTCGACCTGTGGCTGTAACAAAAAATATTCAATTCAACCTGTACGCAATACCTTTTTGTTAAGGTCAATGTACATTAATTGTAGATAGATAGATATGACAAAGCATTCTTATCATGAAATCAGCTAACCTGTGATGATATTTCAGTTGGAGAAATACCAACATTCCCAGCTTCGTCTTCATCAGAGTCATAAGAATCATCATTACAATATTCAAAGGGATCTTCGAAGAATTTCGCAGGGATTTTTCCACGAATTCCTCCATGATTCACCTGGAAAAACAGGGGGGTTCTCAAAAACAACCCAGAGCAATCTAGTTATGAACTACAGTAAAAAACCGTGCATAAAAACCTGAAAACCCCATTCAGCCTATTGTTAAAACACAATAGGCCATTGTTTCTTCTATTGTTTTAAGCAAAATTATCAGCCTGAGTGTTATTAATGCAATGGCTCTTACACGCGAGTTTTACTGCATCCAAAATAAAAATCAAGAGGACATTTACATAGTGTGCGAGAGGAAGTTTTAATTGAGAGAACAACGACATAATGTATTGAGAGAAGAAAAGGGTTTTGAAGGTTTGAAGCAGGTTAATACCTGATCCATCCAGTACAAATACTCCCAGCAGGAATGCGGAGAAAGGTCAATACTGTGGAACAAATCTTTCGATTGTATGCTCTTCAGAATGTACTGAACGTAAGCCAAAGCATCCTTTACTCTGTCGAATCGAAAAAATAGAATTAGAATGGTAATTCTGGGATGTTGGAAGCAATTCGAATTTAGAGGCATAGAAGTAAGAGGGCAGCTTTGAATAGGGTGTCTCTTTTAAGAAAAAGGGACACAAATTCACGAAGCAAGGGGAAACATGACTAGTTTTCTGAAATACGTAGCTAAGTAAGCCATGCGGAATATTTTTACCACAAACTGATAAAAAAATGGAGAGCCATGGCAGAAAGGATAGTGGATCCATATGCTCCTTGTGCCACAGACTCCAACACACCGAAAGTTAATGGCAAAAGGGTAAAACAGAAAAACGTAACATATAGAGCACTGCAGAAAGAGAATATCATGCAATGTTTGTGAATAGAACTGTAGCATGGATAAAGAATATGCGAGAAAGCTGGACCAGCGAGTTATAGCAGAGATAGAAGACAGACCCGAGTTGCTGGGCCATCCAAAGACATCGTCATTAACAACGTGCGATCAAGGCGAGACCCAATTGGGCATGTAAGTCATTGAACGTACCTCTTTTTCTTTGTGCATAGGATGATCTTGTTGAAATTAGCAAACACGATTGTTGAGCCAAGTTTCTTGAACTCTGCAATCAGCTGGAAGCAAAAGCAAAAGACAATTCAAACACTGTTAATTGATGTCAGTACGTTAATTGATGATGTGCATTTGGGGTGTGAGCAGCTATTGAAAAGTAAAACATTGTTTCGTTTGAAATGGACGACGATGTTGGCAGGATGAAAAGTAGTTTGAAACAAAGTTTTACTGCTAAAACACTGTGTAGTTTGAAACGAAATGATACAGCATTTGCTTGCATAACAAAGAGCTATTGAGTAACAATTATAAAACACTGTTTTACCTGCATGAAAAGTTTCTTCATTAAGCCGTGCACCAATCGACACATAGCTGGGTCGTACAACAAGGCAGTAGGAGAGCGTAGCCACCTTCAAACAAACAAACAAACAAACAAATAAACAAATGAATAAGTAAACAACAACATAAACAATTGCCTATATTAAAAACAGCGACTCCAATTGAATAGATCAAACAAAGGTATAACACCCACCCCACAAGATAATAACATCACCAATAATTATTAAACAATGTTTCAATGAATTTGACTAAGCGATGTTAAATACCTGTAAAAATGCACAAGTTGGTTATCTGCAAACAGATTCTTATACGATGAAACCTCGTGCAGCCAATTGTAGATAAGGCCTTTCAGAATTCTGCAAAGGATAAAAAATAATTAAATGTTCATTGACAATGATAACATAGATCGTGAGTAAATTTCGGTGGAGACATAAATAGCACGGATAATGCAAGTGCTCTAACTCGTGCTCTGATGCAAGAGCATATATGATATAGTGCTCAACACAGGCTCTGATTCAAGAGCATATATGATATAGTGCTCAACACAGGCTCTAATACAAAAGGAAATATGATATAGTGCTCAACACAGGCTCTAATACAAGAGAATATATGACATAGTGCTCAACACAGGCTCTGATGCAAGAACATATGTGATAATGCCAAGTGGTAAGTATTGGAAGTGTTGCAAAATAATCACCTGAAGGCCGTTGAGCAGAGTGCTGCTTCGTCATAACTTGTCAGAGCAGATCCACCCATGCCTCCACCAGCATTGAGAAGTTCCTCTAACGATGCCTGCAAATAATAAAAGAAAATATGACATGGTATTACAGGCATTGCAGTGTAACGTCACACGTATGTCCTTTGTCAAACAGAGACATTTATGTTTGAGTCCAGGTTGATCGAGTTAAACGGGTTCTTGCTTGTAACAGCAGTCAATGAGTTGTTGTGGCCTCAATTTTGCTCTCCAGTGGAATGCAGACTCTCTTTAACGAGATTTGGGGATTTAGGAAGAACCTACAAGGGTAACGCTCTCCAGTAGGATGCAGACCCTCTTTTAATAAGACTTAGGGATTTAGGAAGAACCACAAGGGTATCGCTCTCCAGTGGGATGCAGACTCTCTTTAACGAGATTTAGGGGTTTAGGAAGAACCTACAAGGGTAACGCTCTCCAGTAGGATGCAGACCCTCTTTTAATGAGATTTAGGGGTTTAGGAAGAACCTGCAAGGGTAACGCTCTCCAGTAGGATGCAGACTCTCTTTTAATGAGCTTAAGGAAGAACCTACAAGGACAACGCTCTCCAGGAGGATGCAGACCCTCTTTTAATAAGATTGAGGAAGAATCTACAAGGGTAACGCTCTCCAGTAGGATGCAGACCCTCTTTTAATGAGATTGAAGAAGAACCTACAAGGGTAACTTCATGGCACGCAAGTAAAAGTGTAAAAATAACAGCAATTTATACCTGAGGTAACGAATCAAAGCTGACAGCTGTTCCAGCGCCACCCTCAGCATCGTGGACATGATGAGACTAACAAAGAGGATATATTTCAAGCCAAATAACACAAAACATTCAAAAACAAAATATACCACGTGGAGTAGAAATCAACAAGCAATGCAAGTACACAATGCAAGATTCAATGTGATACCACGTCCTGTGTTGTATAAGGTCGATCAGAAAATGAAAGAGCATGATAGAGCGATGATGCAATACAAGACACCAGGTTGTCAACCCAGAGCTCAATTCGCAATTGCTATGAAAAAACATGTACATGTTATCTTCGCACCTGCAGTACTGTATTCACTGCAAGGCCATCCAAGGATATTTCAACACAAATCGTTGGATAACATCCCATATTGTTGACTTCAATGCTTCCACCTTCATCTGATTCAGTAACCAGTCTGAAAAATGAAAGATGAAATGATTAGTAAACGAAGTATGAACGCCTGGCTTTCTTCTTATCCTTCATTGAGTAGAATGCTATCTTCTAATCAACACCCGTATACACCTATTGTATTAACTTAGACTGCCACAAGGCCACAAAAGCGGATAAAATCTTGGAATACTACTCGCAACATTCACAAACATTGAAATTTCGCACGCATCCTTAATCGTCCTTCTCCCCAAAACAATGTTGTCTCTAGAGCCAGTCTTGAACTATATTGAAACAATTTTGAACGATGATCACAGAGGTCTGATTGAGAGAGCAACATTGTTTAGGGGGATTGGGGGTGAATAAAATTGGGGTGATTGGGGATAATATACAGAAATACAGACTGATAATATACAAAGATACAGGCTGATTTCAACGAGAGAAACCTACCGATTATCATCTTCTTCTTTACCCCCCAGATCAGGACGTTCCGTTGGACTCATAGACAACAAATGACCATGTTTTTTCAAATTCCTTGCAAAGAAAATGTCACCGGCAAACAATGTCGGGTCTGATGCTGGTATGTTTCCAATTGGTATATGGAAATACCTAGCATTTTCCAATTGAACCTATACACGTGGCATAAAGAAAACAGTCGTTAGAGTGGTGGAAACTGGTATGTTACACTCACTACATTGCGTCCCTGTGCCTTACTCGCTTTTGCTCGCTCAGTTGTGTTGTGTTGCAGCCTTATGTTAAGCAAGCTACGAGCAAAGCACAGGGTCGCAATGTAGTGAGTCCAATGAGTCTAGCACTGAAAGATCCTAGTGCTGCTGTCAGATTATACAGCGGTGTTCTCAGAAAAGCGTGCGCGTGGATAATTAATAAGAAAGAATAAAAGCTTGCAATGGGGTAAGGAGGTTCTTATTAACAGCAGTATTGTTGAAAACTAAACGTTTAGATAATTAGGGTGAAGTTGAAGGTTGTGTGTTGATTTACCTGCAGCCATCTGTCGACTTCTAGGAATGCTGCAATGAATTTCTTTGCCGATTGCCGTTGCCAATCCAACGCAGTGAACTGGCTGATGTCACTAGAAGGTGAGAATAACGAGGTGAGAATCTAAAGCACGGCAGACAAAGCAAGCATCAGAGTATACAAAACAGCATAGAACGATGACGTTAGTTTGGCAAATGGACAATTGGATGCAAATATAATCGACTTTATATCCCGGTTAATTGTGGATTGTAGCAATTTAGCAATGCAAGAACTTGGCAGCCAACTAAACTGTCACTACTTACGTTTCAGTAGAAGGAAGGGTGACCACAGGGAACTCAGATATGACTGGCAAAATTGACCTCACGTGGTCTTGATCTATAAAAAACGACTCAAACAACATAAGTCTCAAGTAATTACAAAAATGAACAGAACTAAACAAAAAAAGTAATCTATGAGATGTACACACGTGTATAGTCTAAATAAAGCCAAGGAATTCAAACTTTGCAGTTCACTACGAGGCATTATAGTGAAGATGAAAGAGAATTCAAATTGTATAATCAAAGGAATAAGTGACAATTAATTCAATAATTAGGAACAAACCAAGGGGTGATTGAATCAGAAGCATGGTTGGTCCTCTCTTTTCCTCCTGATAACTCGTAAGAGCTCTCTGAATAGCTCTATAAAGCTGCAAGCAATCAAACAAGATTACATTATTACAAAGCCTCTGGGATGTTGGTGGCGGCTGAGAGAGTGGGAGGAATTCACGCATGCAATTTTATGCTTACCAGCTTGGCGTTGGTCTCAACTCTAACATCAAATGAGTACGCCTCCGCAGGGCCAACAAACTCCTCCCCTTGCTCCTCTGCATCATGTACTCTAGTAAAGAAGAAGTACAGTAAGTCCCCGCATACATTACATTATGAGTCCAATACATTTTGAGTCCCCGCATATTAGGAACAAGACATTTTTGTACAGCATATTGTTTTAGAACAAAAGACCATTGTTCTTTCTATTGTTCTCTGCAAGCAAGCGGGATCGAGTTTCCTATGTCAGTTTCTTATATGTGGGGACTTCCTGTACCATTATCAATATTGCTATGCTACATGGAGTTGAGTATTAAAAATATTGAGTATGAATACTATAAAGCCTAGAATGCATACAATGTATATTGTACTCCAAGCGATGCATGGTGATAGTAATGCATTGAGAAATTTAATACCTGGCAGCTCTTTCTGCCTGATAAAGGTTGGGTAAATTAGGCATCTGGTTACTTCTTACTGTATTTAGCACAAACACTGATGCCTGGAAAGTAATTTAAAATGCAACTAGAATAGTTACAGTTACAGCAAAGCTTACAGTACTCCAGGCAGCTCTTAATTCGAAAGCGTCGTTAACAATTAATTGCAAGTTAATAATGCAACAACAGCCAAAATTCAATACCTTTTGCACTTGTGGAAAGAAGAGACAGAATACTGCTCTATTCTCTCTAAAATAAAACAAACAAACAAAGTTATAAATAAAGTAAATAGGTTACAGATAATAACAAGTGTACAGGTATAAATAAAGGTACAGATAATAGATACAGATATAGTTACAGACATAGGTACAAGTAGAAGTATAGTTACAGACATAGGTACAAGTAGAAGTATAGTTACAGATATAGGTACAAGTAGAAGTATAACAAGGTATATAGGTACAAGTAGAAGTATAGTTACAGATATAGGTACAAGTAGAAGTATAGTTACAGCCATAGGTACAAGTAGAAGTATAGTTAGAGCCATAGGTACAAGTAGAAGTATAGTTACAGACATAGGTACAAGTAGAAGTATAGTTACAGACATAGGTACAAGTAGAAGTATAGTTACAGACATAGGTACAAGTAGAAGTATAGTTACAGACATAGGTACAAGTAGAAGTATAGTTACAGACATAGGTACAAGTAGAAGTATAGTTACAGACATAGGTACAAGTAGAAGTATAGTTACAGACATAGGTACAAGTAGAAGTATAGTTACAGACATAGGTACAAGTAGAAGTATAGTTACAGACATAGGTACAAGTAGAAGTATAGTTGGAGATAGAGGCACAATTAAAACATAGTTACAGACATAGGTACAAGTAGAAGTATAGCTAGAGATATAGCTACAATCAGAAGCATATACACATAAGTACAAGTGGATGTATAGTCATGGGCATATGTATAAGTAAGACATATAACCCTAGCACAAGTAAGGTATGTTAAAACTTACAGCTGGCAGTGATAGAAAAAGACATGTTTCAATGATGACGTTGTAAGATATTCAACTTCAGCAAGTGTTTTGAATTCCAGCTGATCAAGATCGTAGATTTCAAGCTCCTGTTATAGAACAATGAGCCAGTCAGACATACAAAAAGGTAATGCTGCTAATACCAATACTGATACTAATCAACGAAGCTAATACTTTGAAAAGGGTGATGCGAGTGTAAAGTGCAATGGAATGAAAGTAAAACGCTTCTAACAGCTCTCAAGCTCAAGATAAGTGACTGATAGATTAGATGCCGTATATACATATATACTACGAATATTCGTGTTATAATGTAATCATCTTATGAGCCACATGAGGTATCCTGTCAGATGTTGTAGATATGAAGCCTTGCATATACAGTCAAATCTGCATAGTTCGAACTCGTGTAATTCCAACTCTATCTAATTCGAACGAAATTCTCTGTTCCTGCAAGGATCACTAATGAACCAACTCTTGTAAAACAAACCTCTATAATTCGTTGACCAGAGTTGACTGTACCAGAGTTGACTCTACAAGAAGTGCAGATCATAAAAATAAAAATAAGCACAAGAGCAAAGCATACCTTTCCTGCATACGCTCTTGCAGTTATCCTGTTGACCATGCAAACACAGCCAAGTCGAATGATGGCACGTATCAGCAATGGAACCTGGAAAAACAGAGTTCGGTTAGACAAAGCGCAAATACAGTAAAAACTCGCACATAAGAACCCATATCTTTACATAAAACCTATATTGGTTCTTAGCAATGAAACACATATTCAGAAATTTATCTTGGGATAGGTGGTCTAAAGTTGCATTAATGTATATTTCAACAGATTGTAAGTTTTCAAAATGATTTCTAATTGCAGCAGAACAATGACTTAAGTTTTACTACAAAGAATCCTGAGATTTCAGGCTGTACACTCCTTTTTTATAAGAACACATTTTATAAGAACACTGAGGCTCCATTTCAAATGGAAAACAATAGAGAAAACAATAGTCTATTGTTTAGAACAATAGAAAAATAAGAATATCTAAGCCTCGGCAAAAATTGACTGGTTCTTATAAAAAAAACGAGTGTAGGTTCTTAAAAGTGGGTGGTTCTTATATGTTTTTTACTGTAGTCACACACAATGTCATCCAACATCTTAAATGTTGTTGATTGAGGCAGTGTCAATAGATGTATGAAAGAAACGATATAAGGTTGTCTCATACCTGGGTCTCGTAAATTCCTTCGATGTCAGGTGATGACAGATCAGCCGACAGTTCACTAAGGAAGAAGTAAGTTTGACATTAGAGTGAAAGAAATTTGTTAACAAGGTTGAAAAGAATGGTTTTTTGTATAAAATGTGTGTTCGTGCCTCATGTGCTCCTTGAAGACAACTTCTGGAACGGTGTACTCGTATAAAAAGTAGGCTGGATTGGAACGAGGCAGAGTCTTGGAAACACGACGCCAAGCTGGAAGAAGAAAAGTGAACACGAATTAGAAGGAGTTGTATGGGTAACAGTATGAGAAGAGTATAAGATGAAGATGTGGGAGGAATGGAAGAAGATAGCGAGGAGCAAAATAAAGGAATATACAAGAAAAAAGAAAAAGAAACAAGATAAAGAAGATAAGCATGAATTAGAAGGAGTTGATAAGCAAGATAAAGAAGATAAGCATGGGTAACAGAGTATAAGATGAACAAGTAGCAGTAATGGAAGAAGACTGTGAAGAACAATAAAAAGAACATACAGAAAGACAAGAATGAAAATGAAGAAGACGACAAAGCAAAACAAGAAGAGTATGAATAAAGGAGGAGATGATTAAGAAGAATGCAAAGGAGAGATAGAAGCTGGGGAAGTAAAACCAATGAAAACAAAATCACTTACTGGCTCCCTCTCCTTCTTTCTCCTTTTTAGAGTTGACGTAAAAAATCCTGGGAACGTTCACCTTGATACAATGCATCTCTTGACCGATCATAGACCAAAGTTTGAAAACTCCAGGAATATCTCCTTCAGCAATCTAAAAAGCAAAATATTATTTTCAAACATAATTTACTTGCTGGCAAAAGTCTACTGTGTTGTGTGTTCACTTCCATTCTGCAATACAAACATCTCTTATCAATGCCGATGCTCCTACAAATCCAGTCACCTAGGTATTACGAACAATACCTGAATGATCTGCCACGGCGATTCCAGTATGGATTTGGCCTGCTTCCTGAAGAACCCAGTCAGTCCAGTCTGTGGTCCGGCATTTTGCGTTCGGCCATAAGCTGTTGCAGTGTAGCCAGTCTCCTTCTCGAACTGCTGCCTCGCTTTGCGTTGGATGGACTGAAATCGCCACTTCTTCTTCTGAAAGTTCGCCCACTTAATCAGCTTCTTCTGCAAAACAAATAAAGCCACATATTGAAATAAGGGTACAATAGAAAGTAGTTAAGTCCAATACAAGTCCCGATGCAGTGAAAACCCGCATATAAAAACCTACGCACTTTGCATCCAACCTATTGTTCAAAAACAATAGGTTATTATTTCTTCCATTGTTTCGAACAGAAATATCATCTTGAAGCTTCTTAATCTATTGGTGCGGGCTTTTACTGTACTCATGTATTCGAGTTCCCGGTATAGCGAAATAAACAACCAGCCATTAGACAGTTTCAAAGCACAATTGATCCTCGGTCCAATGAGGTCCCGGTACAACAAAGCATTCCTGGTACATTATAGCGCAGATCCGCAGTATTGAATGCACGCGTTTTACAATGAAAAAAGCCAACTTGATGCTCAACCTCCTGAACCTACGTGATTGCATATGGCTTATTGCAAACGATTTAAATCCAATCAGGGGGATACACTGACAGAATTACGATTACACTTACTCTAGATGAACCCATGGGCGGTGGGTTGCCTAGCACATCTCGCCATGTCTTGCCAAGTTCAGCATCTGTAAACTCGGCATCTTTCTTGCCGTCGACTTTTCTTCGCTTCGTCGCAACGGGCAAGTTCGGCGAGCTGCGAGGCCGCTTCTGCGCAGCTACATCTTCGATATCAACAACTGCGCAGTCGTTGCCGTTGGCATCTCTGACAGCATCCTTTAAAAATGCAGCGTATTCATCCTAGGGAAGCAATCAGAATATGTAAGGAAAGAGTATTCAAAGCATACTGCATGAAAGTCTTATTGGCTGGCATACCGCATGCACAAGTCTTAATTGGCTGGCATTCTGCATGCAAACGTTTTAATTGGCTGGAATACTGCATGCAAAAGTCTCAATTGGCTGGCATACTGCATAAAAAAGTCTCAATTCGTTGGTATACCGTAAATCCTCGAATAAGCCCCCGGGGGCTTATTTGCAAAAATGAATTTTTGGGTGGGGGCTTATTCGAAGGGGGCCTTATTTCAAAGAATTGCTTTTTCCTCAAAGGTTGACAGAAAAAGACGACATAATTTTCTCAATCAGCTAAACTTTTTTCACAAAGTGCTGTGTGAAGATCTAACAAAAATTATAATTTTTTATTATCACGAAAATCGCGTTTCTTTTTGCTTTTTTGTCTCGAGTCAAAGGAAGTGATACTATATAGCTATTGTCCTGTGGGGGCTTTCTCGAAATAAGATATTATTCTGCACTTATGCTTCTCTCGAATAAGACCCCATGGGGGCTTATTCGAGGGGGGGCTTATTTGCAAAAATGATTTTTTTAGGTGGGGGCTTAATCGAGGGGGGCTTATTCGAACGTGGGGGTTTATTCGAGGATTTACAGTACTGCATGCAAATGTTTTAATTGGCTGGTGCACTGGTCACATGAGTCATACCTTCTTCACAGGAGCAAACATCCTGCTGATCTTGTGCTGTCGAAGTACGTCGTTCTTCTCCAGTAATTTCTTGCTTAACCAGTCAGGATGGTGGCAACGAGGTACAGGGTTCGATACCTAGAAGACATTCAACAGAAAAATAACTTAGCCAACACCCGCGCAAAACAAATGCCCACATTGAGCATGAATTATAAGAAAATCAAAATCAGGGGGTCACTTCCTAAAAACTTACCCCTTGTAAAGCAGCTGGAATGGTGATGATCTTCTGTATACAACTATTAAGTCGTTCTATGTAATAATCCCAGTCTAGTATGGAACGAATATCGAATGCCGTGGAACTTTTGAGCCATTTCTTCAGGTAATGTTTCTTGATGCTTTCCTCAGTCTGGAAAATGGCCAGCGGTATGGCTCGTTCTGTGACCGGAGACCCCTCCGGTTTCTTGGAAATAACGAACCGGCAGCTAAGCCCTTTGTCTTTAACCATCTGATCTCCGAGGAACTCGGCCAGTCGCTTCGCAGTGCTGATCGATGTGGACTTCTGTGAGCCGTACTCTTCCAACTTTCTGCTCATGCTTCGGTTCTCAGAGATGAGTTCGAATAACTCATTGTCCGGTAGATTTTCAGCCTACAATGTCATAAAAAAGCAACGTGAACTTACAAGCCATCGAGAGCATAACGCGGTCCTGGTGTAAATAAGCGTTGGTCCCCTTCAGTATACGTCAATAAAGTGAGGTATCCACCCCTAATATAAGAATTATTTACATTCCCCGCCTCTAATCACCCTGTTTACCCCCCTCTCGACGCTACTTTATATAAGGTATCGTAAAGTATATATAGCATTAGTAAATCTATTATATTGATGCGTAAAGCATTGATAAATCTATACTTCTATAAATCCATCTATCTATACTACAAGGGTTTTGAATGGCTGGAACAGTCTTCCAAAAGCAATCGCAGAAGCTGCATCATTAAATATATTCAAGAACAAGCTCGACAATCATATCGGAAACTTAAAGTATTCAACTGATATTGACACATTTTATTAGAATTTATTTGTACTTATTTTGACTTTCATGGACCTGTTTAAAGGCTCTAAGCCTATAACAGTAATTAGTATAGTATAGTATAGTATAGTGCCGATGCGTAAAGCATTGATAAATCTACATTGCTTATGCATGAAACATTAAGAAATCTGGATGCGTAAAGCATTAATAGCGTAGAGTAAAGAGTCGGAAAGTAACAGCCAAATGCCCTAAAGTAGCAATTGATAAGCTTGGAAGACTTTCACTGACCTTACTGTACAGGATATCGAGCCAATAATCAGCGACCTTTGCGACTGATTCATAGACAGTTGATAGATTGTTACCGTGCAGGAATGACTCAAAAACAGAAGACTGAAAGATCTTGATCAACTGCAGTTCACCGCGTCTCTTTACTTCGAAACCTTTGAGTTCAGCTAGGCTACCATCCTCATTGAACACTGCATACCTGTATAAGAGAGAGAGCGATGAATAACTTGGTTTTTACAATAGAGTCCAATCTTGATACAACAAATCCTGGTTAAATTAAACACGGTGTATGAGATCCTCCTTTTGTATCTAGCCTATTGCTCAAATACAATAGCTTATTGTTCTTTCTATTGTTTCAAGCAGAAATATCGGCCTGGAAAGTTCCTACTGGTTCTCATTTTATGTGGACTATTGTATATGTCAAGAACTTTTATTTTACATGGACTGTTTCAATTCACGAATTTACTCATACATGATTATGTAACTATGATGTGTATTAAAAACACAGGAGTAAAAGGAGAACAGATAAGAAATGTATTGAACTGCGACTGTGAGAACGACAAGATTTTCAACCTTCAAAATAGGCGTGTCGCTTATTATGGTACATTATACTAATTTAACAATACAATTTACTGATACAAAATAAACTCAGTTAAACGAGCTCTTGTAGTCCAGTGGCTCAAGGGGGAGTATTGCCACTCGACGAGGGAGTTTACCAGACCAACTTTTTCTAGACCAGTTTTTGGTGTAGAATGCGAATCCGGATGTTGATCGGGTGGGAGAGGACGCTTTTTCGAGATATGGGGGGCTTTTGACCAAAGATAGGGACAAACAGGTAATCTCTCTGCAAATGACTAACCAAAGTGGAACTTTATCAAACAAACTGTTTTTAAACCAGTTTTTAGTGCAGAATTCGAAAATGGATGTTGATCAGGGGGGAGAGGGCGTTTTTCCGATATTAGGGGGGTTTGTCCAAAAACTTTTCACCCAGCTATTGCTATTTATGGGGTAACTTTACCAGACGAATTTTTGTTGATCCAGTGTAGAGTAGACATTAAATTGTTGCTATATATTAAATGAAAGACTTTGTGGGGATCTATCTGGGCACCCTCTCGGATGTGCTCTTCCAAGCAACTTGGACAGGACAAGTCCACCGGGAAAACGCTTCTCGAGACTACAATTCGCCGTTGCAAGCAACGGAGATTTCAAGCTTGAGCTATTCTCACTTCACTCGCCGTTACTGAGGGAATCCTTGTTAGTTTCTTTTCCTCCGCTTATTATCATGCTTAAATTCAGCGGGTAGTCTTGCCTGATCTGAGGTCAGCGTGTCAGAGAGTGGCTCCGAGAGTGCTCCGAGCGAGGCAGTTCAAAGGCTTTTTCGCTGCCCTGCTGTTCAGAGAGACGGCCAGCCGGGGCGCAAGCATTGAATTTCAAGACACACAGCACTACCGTGGCCGCAACGTCTCAACGCTGCACCTCCTCCCACGAGGCTGGGTACGTGAGTTTTTGTCATGACGCTCAGACAGACATGCTCCTTGGGAGACCAAAGAGTGCCATTTGCGTTCAAAGATTCGACGATTCGCTGAGTTCTGCAATTCACATTACTTATCGCAACTGGCTGCATCTTCATCGATGTATGAGCCAAGAGATCCACCGTTAGAAGTTGTCTCATATGTTTGCAACTACAGTCTCTCTGTAAACAGAAAAGACTCCTACTCATGATATTTCTCCAAAAAATTTTCTCAAAAATATAAAAAAGGTCTGCGTGTGAGGCCGACAGGACTGCTGCCTGTCATTCAAGGCCGGACCGGTCAAGCTCCAGCCACCTCACATGAATCTGTATGAATTCACAGTTGTCAACGCAACTCCCAACTCTCGGTAATGATCCTTCCGCAGGCTCACCCAAGGAAACCTTGTTTCGACTTTTACTTCCTCTAAATGATCGAATTTGAACGACTTCTCGGCTTTCCGCTTCAGCCGTTGCCGGCCGAGGCGGTGCCAATCCGAAGGTCTCGCTAGACCATTCAATCGGTAGTAGCGACGGGCGGTGTGTACAAAGGGCAGGGACGTAATCAGCGTGAGCTGATGACTCGCGTTTACTAGGAATTCCTCGTTCAAGATCAATAATTGCAATGATCTATCCCCATCACGACGATGTTTGAGAAGATTACCCACACCTATCGGCGAAGGTTAAGACTCGCTGCCATCGTCAGTGTAGCGCGAGCGCGGCCCAGAACATCTAAGGGCATCACAGACCTGTTATTGCCTTCCTTACGATGGTTAACACCAACAGTCCCTCTAAGAAGTCAGACACGAAGCGAGATTCGTGCGACTATTTAGCAGGATAAGGTCTCGTTCGTTAACGGAATTAACCAGACAAATCAATCCACCAACTAAGAACGGCCATGCAGCACCACCCATAGAATCAAGAAAGATGTCTCAATCTGTCAATCCTTTATGCCTGGACCTGGTAAGTTTCCCGTGTTGAGTCAAATTAAGCCATAGGCTCCACTCCTGGTGGTGCCCTTTCGTCAATTCCTTTAAGTTTCAGCTTTGCAACCATACTTCCCCCGGAACCCAAAAACTTTGGTTTCCCATAAGGTGCCAATGGGGTCATAAAATAACGCCCTCCGATCCCTAGTCGGCATCGTTTATGGTTAGAACTAGGACGGTATCTGATCGTCTTCGAGCCTCTAACTTTCGTTCTTGATTAATGGAAACATTCTTGGCAAATGCTTTCGCAGTTGTTCGTCTTTCGTAAATTCAAGAACTTCACCTCTGACAACGAACAACATGTTTATGGACATTTCTAGACATAAAACCCCTATATTAGCTATATCGGTAATTTCCCCACCATCGTGTGAAGTTTTACTCCAAAAACTGGTTTAAAAACAGTTGTCTACTGAATCAACCCTGAAAATTTCAGTCTACTGATTTCTTTTCCACATTTTTTGGACAAACCCCCTAATCTCGGGAAAATGCCCTCGCCCCCTGATCAACATCCATATTCGAATTCTGCACTAAAAACTGGTTTAGAAACAGTTTTTTTGATAAAGTTCCACTTTGGTTAGTCATTTGCAGAGAGATTACCTGTTTGTCCCTATCTTTGGTCAAAAGCCCCCCATATCTCGAAAAAGCGTCCTCTCCCACCCGATCAACATCCGAATTCGCATTCTACACCAAAAACTGGTCTAGAAAAAGTTGGTCTGGTAAACTCCCTCGTCGGGTGGCAATACTCCCCCTTGAGCCTCTGGACTATTGATATAGCGAAGAGCTTGATAGTCTATTCAAAGTCCATTGTATCCACCTATGTTATGGCTATCTGTAAAAAGGGGAACGGGAAATCAGGGAACGGGGGACATGGAAAAGGGGAATATGACATCATACCGATAGCCCCTATGTTATACAATGTGCTATGATACAATTACAAGTATTTTTTGCACCTTTTTTTCAATTTTTTGCCTTCTTCTTTCGAAGCTGGAAGAATCATGGCCTTGTACGGACCATCAACCTGAAACAGAGCATTAAAGACTTGTAATATGTACATCTTCATTCGTTAAAAACCTGCATACAAGAACCAGTGATTAAGAACCTCCTGTATAATATTGCAGCTCGAAACAATAGAAGAAACAATGGCCTATTGTTTTTTAACAATAAGCTAATTTTACAATTTACAATTTACCTCAAAGAAGATAGAATTTTCATGGCGAACTTCGTACTTGAATTTATCAGGATCAGTCAACTCGTGGTACTGTTCGTTTGTGAAATATTTCTACAAAAAGATGAAAAAACCAACATACTATGTTACAACTTACACTTTATGTATTATAATTTTATACTTCATAAAAACATTTGAAACATGAAGCTTCTATTTTCCAATCGCAGCCTTTACAGTGGTTATAGCTCACTCTTTTAACCAAGAAATCATTTGATTGGTTATACTTCTCTTTTTAGCAGATTCTGCTAAAATTCTTATTGAATCCCGAGTGTTATATCCTAAACTACATTTCATTTTGGTTGATTGCCATTCAGGTCTTCTCACCCTGTTGGTTGAGGAGACCTCAGATGTGAGGTGAAGCTCCCAAAGGTAATTAAATATATTAATTAATCAGTTAATGCAAGTGCGCGTGAGTGTTAAAAATGAATGACAATAAACCAAAATGAATTGTAACATCTGATTGATAAAAGATTAAATATCCGTCAAATACCTTGACCATGTAGTTGAGCATTGCACCTGGATATGAAACAACTATCTTCGGTTTCTTCGGGTTCGTAGTCTTCACCTGGCATGTAGAAAAATGCAAAGCGAATTGAGTTACGAAGATCTAGTTACGAAGACCCTGTAACAATACAAACATACTATACCTACTATAAAAACATACTATACCTACTATACCTACTATACAAACATACTATGCCTACTATAAAAACATACTGTACCTACTATACCTATTATACAAACATACTATACCTACTGCATTTCTAAACAAAACCCACGGTTCATTGCATCCAAGAGTACCGAATACCGATATAAAGCTACACAGATTCTGGAATTTGTGACTTATAGCAGGATATAAATGAGCAATACTGACCACGTAGTTCTCTGGGAAACTCGCTGGTAATATGCACCAAATTCCATCTGTATCAAGCTCCAATGGTCTCCTTAAAGAAACAAAGACAACGATGCAATTACAGATTATATTCATGAACAAAATCGCATACTTATATCAAATAGGATTGACAATAAAACAATTTAAAAGCATTCTTAGAAGGTAGGGGGTCAATAATTAGGTCGGGGTGAAAACCGGGGGCGACACAAGAGACACGTGCACCCAATATGTATGAAAGTATATCAAAAGGTCCCTTGCTTGTTCAAAAGGTCCCCTTATCTTCCGACAAAAGGTGTCCTCTTTTATCTTTGTGCCTCCTAACTTTGAAATGCTCCCAAAGTCCCTGTGCTTATGTATTGTTGTTGATACCAACCCGATTTGTTCGACGATCTCTCTGGCGTGAGTGATGATGTTGGCACCAGTGTAGCAGACGATGCCTGCCATCTCCATTGAGAACCATCGGGAGCTGTGAAAGAAATAGTAGAAACTTTACAAGATACTATGTGTTTGCATGCAACTCTTAACAAGATTGAATCGCACACCATACACCATCCACCATCCACAATACACTATACACCATACATAATACAGCATACACCATCCGCCATATACCATTGCAGCATCGCCATCCACTATTCACCATACATGACACACCATACACAATACACCATACACCATCCACCATTCATAATACACCATAGAACATCCACCATATAGCATGCAGCATCGCCATCCACTATCCACCATACATCACACACCATACACAATTTACCATACATAATCTACCATACACAATACATCATACACCATCCACCACATACCACACCCCATATACCATGCAGTATCTCCATCCACTATCCACCATACACCAGACACGCACACCATCCATCATCTACTATCCACCATACATCACACACCATCCATCATCTACTATCCACCATACATCACAAACCATATACAATACAGCATACAGCTTACAGCATATTGATAGAATATGTTAAGGACGGCCATAGTTACCCTTTTCGCATGACATATCCATAGAACGAGTTCAAAATACACTTGTGAGCCAGCTGCAATGAATCGTACAACACTTCCATTCCTTTCGAGCTGCAAAACAGTGGTTAATGTCAAGATAAAAACAAAATAGCATTGAACAATAAGAAATACTCTATGTAGAAAGTGTTCTGGTATGACAAGCGCAACTTGTGTCCCCTGAACTGCTTCAGGGGACACATGGTACAGTTTACCATTGGTTGAATGTTACATGAAAAAGTATCATTAGGTTCCCTACAAGGTCTGTAACATTAGAATTCCATTTCATATGAGATAAAAAAATAAATCCTTTCATTTAAAGACTACTAACTATAAAAGCAGTCCTCCACATAAGGGATTCCACCTCATATGATACAGAGGAATAAATCCATTAATATGAGGATCTATAAATATGAAGCAGGTCAGGTTCTCTACACAAGGGCTGTTATAGGTCACTATTTGACTGTACTTGCTGTATACAGAGTAATAATATCAAAACATACTATTTTATTTCAGCGGGGTCCCCCTTCTCCGCAGCCGCTGACAGTTTCTTCTTCCAAACTTTAAGCAAACCTTTGAACTCATACCGCCTGTCTCTGAATGCTCGGACGGTATCGACGTAAAATGAATTCTCTCTTTGGCAAATGATCGTCTTCCGCTGCTCTTCCCTCACTACCTTCGTCTTCTTGTATGCCTTGTGACAATAGTCTGCAATCAATGAAAGCCATTGTTAATGAGCCAAGCAGGAAAGCATGATTCAAGAGAATAAGTAGAATTTAAACTGAAAATCTCGTTATAGCGGTCAGTGACAGTTTCGTTTTAAATAATATGGCCAAAACTGAGGCAACATTGTATCAGATTTCCTTTCCCAAGGCAAGTTTCCCTTTTATTGTTGCAGAGCAAGCAACAGTAAAAAAGAGTTATCATTTATTTTAATGTATCATTAATGTTAATTTCAGAGGTGTTATCATTTTCACTGCTACAGAACATGCTTGTAGATCTTCCTTCTCAAAATTCAACTTTTGTTCCAACTACCCGCGTGGGAAACGTTATCACCATAAAATTTGCGACACCCCCATACAGTACAGTGGATATCTCTCCGCAACAAGCAGTAAAATTGTTCCCACTGGCGTCCATTGCATGGAGGTCTCACTGTATTCTGCAGTAAGACATTTTCATTGACTGACCTGCAAGTCTCTTTTTCTCCATTTTGGCTTGTTCAATCGGATGGATGGAGTGAAATGGTCGGGGTGGGTCTCCGGGATTCTGTCCCGGAACTGACTCCACTTCCAACTGCTGCTTGATGTTCTGGTACTCGTTGTAAGTGGCAGGCACTGAAAAGGAATCAATTCTGAAGAAAAACCTCTAAAACCAAACCCCCTGAATACACCACACATTACAGTTATCATCAACAAGATTTAAAGACCTCGACGGGGGGTAAGAGAATAGATTTACTTACTATAGTCTCCCCTCCACATCCAATCCATTGCCCGCTGGCACTTGGCACCGGGCTTGTTGTAATCACAAGAGGCACAAACAACTTCGTCCACAGTCGCAGGAGGCTAATAAATACAGACGTAAAGATGTTAATTTGAAGAACAAGTGAAGATTGAACTGTGGTACTCAAATGTTAATGAAAGCTAAAGCTATAATGACAAAGTGGGCTCCAGCATTGTTAAGAAGATGTAACAATCTTTGATCGGTACAGAACTTCAAAATAGCGTTGAAAATCGGAAACATAGCGAAACATAATAACTACTAAAGCTTTTCGTCTGACACTCGTCGGAGTAGTACGTCAGAAAGAGAACGAAAATGAAAACCTAACAAATTATTATACCCAGAAGAGGGTCGAAACTGGTACTACTACTGGTACACTACGTATGTACTACCACTATTGGTACTACTACTCCGGTGAGTGTCAGGCGAAAAGCTTTAGTAGTTATTATGTTTCGCTATGTTTCCGATTGTCAAAGCTATTTTTAAGGAGATATGAAGAACGTAGTCGCGTGAATAAAACTGACGTGTAATACATAAACAGAAGACCGTATATCAAAGTCAGATTGAAAGGATTCCAAATAAGATCTGAAGGACTTCAACAAAAAAGAAGGATCTTGAGGATTTCAAGAGAAGAAATTGGAAGCAGCAGCCCTGTGTATTGCTGAAACTCAGTTACCTGCAATCGATTAGTGAGTATAATGTTTGGGTACATTGCAGCAACATCTAAATGATATATCATCGGGTTCTCGAGTCGGTTTGGGGTGTCTCTGAGTGCGGCCAGTTTCTCCTTTAGCTCAGCACAAACCTATGGCAAACCACAAGACTTCAATACACAACGCAGAAAAAACACATACAATATAACACAAAGCAATACAAGGTAACACAAAACAATATAAGGTAATACAAAACAATACAATGTAATACAGAACAATACAATATACAATACAATATAAGGGCATAAGAGTGGATGTTTATAATATTAGTGTTTGTAGTTATTATTCGAGCATTGAGAAATATATGTGCATAAACAAAATGACACGTTGTGTTAACAAACCTCTGGGAAATTTGTGACCTGATCAATTGGTACTTTTTCTTCTCTCTCTATTGTATCTTGCATTGTGTCTTCAACTGCATCCATGAGCTTTTGAAATGCTTCCGGAACCTAGAGGTATACGATGCAGAGATGCAAAATACGATGCAGGGAGGAAAATGACAAGGGGTGTGAAGGAAGCAGAGAGACACGAGAAAAGAAACATCAAAAAAACAAGGTGAGCAAAAGAAACAGAAAGAAGAAAAGCAAAGCAAAGGAAAGTAGGGAAGCGTGTAGTAAGAGAAGCAGGAAAGAGAAAAGAAACAGAGATATAACAATGAGGAAATAGGACAAGATAGAAGAAACAAGATGAAACAGTGAATAAAACTACGAAATCGACACAGTGACGCATTACAAATGCAGTAATACCATTCTGAATCTACATGGAATATCACTTCTGAATACACCAGATTCCAATGCTTCCACGTGGCCTCCAACGTATGTCTCGCTTTCCAGAAGATGCCCATCGGCAGTGAACTTGTTCAGCGCCTAACAAATAACCAGTTACTCAAGGTAAGATATCCACAAATGTATGGTGTCTGGTGGATGGTGTACGAATGTATTATAACACCAATACTGCAGTCGAAGGTATGTGGTGTGGTGTATGATGGATGGTGGATGGTGTTTGGTGAATATGCTGTCTGGTGGATGGTGTAGGAATGTATTAAACACCAATACTGCTATCGAAATCACTAAAGGTTGGCATGTTGTATGGTGAATGGTGGATGGTGGATATGGCGGATGGTGGATAGTGGATGGTAAGGTGGCAAAATTAAACAGCTAACCTGTTCTTGCTTGTTTGGAAATACAATGTTGGCATGAAATGCTTGAACCATCAAAAGTGTCTCACAAAGTGTACCTGATCCTTTTCTCAAAACCTAAAACAGCAAATTTAGAATCATCAGAATCAATGATTGCAAGTAGTATGCAATAAAATGGATACACAGTATGGGATACAATAAAACGGAGTGGCTCATGTGTACATATACCTCGTCTGGTTCCATAGGAATGATCGTACACAGTGCAAAGATAAACGGATGCACATACTGCATGTACAAGTAATACGTTGCAACGGCATCGGAAACAGAGTAATTTGATAATACCTGCAAGTGAATCACAGATAAATACCAAAGGATGACATTACTTTAAACAAGTGATGCAGTGATGTGTTGAAGAGAAGCAGATTAACCAAAGCCATTAGCCAAATTACTTGGTAAGCCCAAAACGTCGTTTACTCGCTTAGCTTCATGTTTAACAAATTAATTAAACATACGGCAAGACTGATATGAGATACTTGGCAATGCTTCAGAGTTGTTACAAAATAAATGCTTATGTTTAGCTTTTTATATACAGCAGAGCTTCCATATAACAATCACATGTAGGGTCAACGTTTTTCTCCGTTGTAGAAAGGTTTCTGTGGTATAGAGGTTGCTTTTGCAAAGAGAGTTTGAAGAATCCTGGGCCAAAAATAAACTTTCCCTTTTTTAGAGGTGTCCTCTGCATAAAGATGCCTGTTAATAGAGGTTCTACTGCATGCCAGGAATATGACTTGATTTAATTTGTGAGAGATAAGACAGTATGTTTACCCTCGGCTCTTCGCTCGCCATTCTGCACATGTCCTCAGGGTCCAGTTGCACTGGATCGTATCGCAATTTCGCCTTGAAATTTAAGCAGAAACCAATGTACAAGCCATTCAAAGTGAAATATAACACAGCTACAAAAGCATACACAGATAATTTTGCGTAGATAGAAAAAGCTGGAAAAGCAATTAGAGATTACCTTGGTCACTGCTTTCAAACCCTGACTTCCAACTGGTAGATAACTGTCTCGTTTCACCCACCTTAAATGAAAAATGATTTAGCAATCAGTACGATACTGGTACGAAGATTTAGCAATCAGTACGACACTGGTACGAAGATTTAGCAATCAGTACGACTTTATAACTTTCGGCAGAAGCTCGTCGAGCCAGAGGTCTGGAGTGCATATAGATAGATATTAAAGAAGTACTTTAGAGTTCGGGATATTGAAAATGAGCCTGGTATCTCAGTGTGAGTAGTGATCATAATACCTTATGGCATCCATGTGTATGCAGTGCCTTGCTTTGTACTCGCCCGCCGAATCAGGAGCAAATCCTGCACAAACAAGTATAATTCAAATAGACAATAAATAAAATGGCAAACATCTCTGTCCCTGGGTTGTTGTTTATTTGAGACAGATACAAATCCAGATACAGATCCAAATCCAATTCCTGATCCAGATCCAGATTCAGATCCAGATCCACATCCACATCCACATCCATATCCACACAAGATATAAATCCAGATACAGATACAGATCCAGATCAAAGCACAGATCCGGATACAGATCCAAACCCAGATACGAATCCGGATCTAGATCCAAACGCAAATCAGGATACGGATCAAGATCCAGATACCAATCAGGATCCAGATCCAAACGCAGATAAAAGAATCAACTAGAGTTAAACTTTGATGAGTCTATTTTATATCCCTGATTTGCATGAAATTTGGTAACGTTTGAAATTGATGCCTTACCAATCTCATTTTCCATGTCCATATTGTAAACTTTGGCTCTTGCTTCCACAAATGGCCTACAATAGCATACGAATTAAAAATAACCACTCAGAGTTCACAAATAAGAATACCGGATAACATCTTACAACACTTAGAAGCCCAGAAGTAAACTGATTCATCCATTCTTAACCTGGGCATACAGTTCGCACAATGAAAGCATGACATACCAATCAAAAAAATCTCCGTTATATGTGACTATAATGTTTGGCTTTACTTCAAGCATATGATCAAAGAACTTTCGCAGCAAATTCTCCTGGAGAAGTAAATAAAACCAACAACATTATAAGAGCAAAATTTAAATATATATATGTATATATATATGTGTGTAAATGTTCAAATATTGTATATACCACATGGAGAGTGCATGTCTTCACCAGCATACCGTGCTCTATGTACAAAGTACAAAGCCTCGATAGCAGTATGTATATATACTCCATAGCATGCTATACGTATATATGTGTGTGTGGTAAAACAAAATTAGTACTGAAGACAACTATAAATGTAGGTCAGAACTATAAGAAAGCATTAACAAAAACAACTCTGCATGAAAAGACGAAACTAGTTGCGAAAAAAAGAGCTTATAGTGTCCTCTTCCAGTCTCAACATATGTAAATGTATGTGTATGTATGTGTGTATGTATGTATGCAAATATATGTATGTGTGTGTGTATGTGTATGTATGTATGTATGTATGTATGTATGTATGTATGTATGTATGTATGTATGTATGTATGTATGTGTGTATGTATGCATGTATGTGTGTTTAAGCTATAAATACAAGTAGTAGAATAAATGATAAGAAAAGCAGAGGAAGTTACCTCGTCAGGTTCATTGAAGACAATAATCGGTCCTTCATACTCCGGTCTGGGCGTGTATTCAAAATCATCAATGTCTTGCGACACTATTTCACGATTCGTTATCAAATACCCCTTCGAATAGAAAAAAACGTTTGCATACGCTGTTACAATGTTACTAATCATAACCAACACTGGCATGAGTCCCCCCGATTAGTAAGTGCGGAACGTTGTTGAAGAATATGAAATGCAATAAGTTCAGGGGGTAAGTGTATCTCAAATTTTCTATGCACTTTGAAAACATCCGCTGCAAATACAGCCGCATGTACACCCGTGCAATAGATCTATATGCATTAACTTCCACCGATGATTCGAGCTTATTTCAGTGGGTACCGTGTCTCAGTTTACCTGGGCATCTATCATGTATGATATCATCATGATTGAATCGATTGCCGAGTCAGGAAACTTCAGTGGCAGCTTGGTTGTTTCGATGTCGAAAGCACAAACAACAGGGTCCTGGAATGATAAGGATCGATTATTCCGGGTTTTAGCGTGGTGTTCCAATAAGTTGAGTTGTCCTTGTACAGCGAAGAAAACAAAAGAAAGGAGGGAGGGAGAGGAGAAAAAGAGGGAGGTAGAGGAGAAAAAGAGAGAGCGAGACAGAGTGGAAATTGAAAGAGTGCGATCTTTTGGGAAATTGTCTTTCCGAATTCGGAAAAAAGTAGAAATCGGAGACTTTCGATCCATGACTCCAAAAAAAGCAACGGAAGAGTTTCGAAGAATCTCTGCGAAGTCTCCAAAGTCTTCTTGCTCTGGGGACAGAAGAGTTTGGAGACTGCGAAGTCTGCGATTTTCCGGAGAATTGACCAAAAAGACGCGCTTTCCATCTCTCCAAAGTCTCCAGAAAAAGGAAGAGGCAAAAAAAGTTCCCAAAAAAACGCACTCAAAAATGTAAAAGAGAACAAGAAAAGAGAGAGAAAAACAGACGGCTTGTGATAAGATAGATTATCAAGCATACAAATACTAAGCGATATTTTCCACTTACTGGTCTGTGTAGTAGATCAGCTCGTTGAACGATTTCCACGTGTGTCCCACCTTTAACTTTCACGTTGTACCAGTGTCCCTAAAACGCGATTCATTTCGCAATTAATCAAATAAAATGAAGCGACAGAATATTGTGGGGGAATGTACGAGCAGAGAATGTTAGAATTGCGAAAGCGTGCGGAAAAATACTCACAACATTGATTTTCAAATCGATCGAGACTCTGACGTGAAAAGGAACGTCGTATTCCCTGCAAAAAGAAAGAAAATACAATTACGAAACAATCACATTGTCAAACCATCTGAATAACTAAAATTTGCAACATCAAATGCTCTGGCAGCAAAGAAGCAATTAAAATATTAACGACTTGTCTTTTTGTAAATCCCAAGGTGAAAGGTGAACACCCTGAAATTATCACCCTGAAGTAAGCCCCCCCCCCCTTAGAATACCATTAAGTTGGATATTGAAAAAGATAAGGGATTACTTCAGAATTGCTAAAGAAAACGGACTTATGTATAACAATCACGTGATCTATGGTATTTAACGGAAAACTTATAGAGAATTAGATAAGAAATAGACTCTCACGAGGTAGAAAGGAGATAGAGTCATAGTTGTATAACTAAACTGTTGGTTTAGCTTGAGGATATTATGTTTTGTATACATTTGTAAAGAAAATAGCAAAAGACTTAAGCTGTTATTTTTCCTGTTCCAACCCTGAATACAACAGTGATGATGAATGCAAAGGCTCTACTGCCTTCCATTGCATGCAATACCAGACAATAAAATAAAACACTATACTATACATACAGACCCTACATTCACATCCCACATCATTACCTTATATCAATGATATTTTCCATTTGATTGGTCACTCTTTTCATAGCATCATCATCATCATCACCTTTGAACATGTTGTAAGTAATGTTGGACTTCTCATGATCTCTATTCTTGCGTACAGCACTCATCACATCTCTGTAATGCAAAATATTATGTGATATTGCAGACTTGATATGACGGGCTGCTCCTAACACAAATCCACAGGGGTTTAAAAAACTAGGCATTTAGTTCGTTGAGCTGCTTTAATATACAAATGTTAGTTGATTAATCATGACTCAGTGATTAATCATGATTAGCTCAGTGATTAATCATAATTAGCTCAGTGATTAATGTAGTAGTTATTTACCTTTTAACCTTTACCAAATCATTTTGATTTATGAACGAAATTTTGATGTAATCTCGTTTTAATCCAGTTAAGTGATTTGCTAAATCAAGATCTTCTTTGGACACAGTTTCGACTGCTGCTAATAAGCCAGAATACTTCTTGTTGAGAAAAGTTGCAAGCTCTCGCTCTGTATCCTGAAGAGAGAGCCAATACGATACAACCCCAGTACCAATTAGGAAGCAAGAATTAATAAGCTTCAGCATTTATAGTATGAGATTAATCAACCTACCCTCTTTGCACGGATGTAAAAATAGGGACGAAATGGCAAAGAAACCTAAAAAAGAGAAAGAACTCTGAGTTGGGAATTCTGAGAAAGCTGAGCCGCTTAGCATGGAAGACACAAATAGAAGATTTCAACCTATTTCCAGCAACACTTCAGAAATTATTCAAACAAAGATGGGATACCAAGGTGCATTCCATGTAGCAAATCCCGAAGATCTTCGGCGTGAAGTAATGTTCTTTGGCGTGACGTTGGTGTGAGATCGGTATTTGCTGGCGTGTGGCGTACCAATTTTAATTTAATTTATTATATTATTCTTTTAATTACTTGTGATTGATTGCCATTCTGTTAGCATTTGTTGATTTGTTCCATCACCATTAGGTTTGAGCGCTTATCTCGGCATCATTGTTATGCCAATGCATAAATAGCTTGTAATTATGGGGGTAGGGGTGGCGCAATGTTTTTGTTCGTTTTTTAATTGCATATAGACTCTGGCGTACACCTGGCCTTGCCTTGGCGTACCTTTGGCGTGGAGTTTACATGGAATGCACCCTGGATGAGATACAGATACAAACCTTGAATCTATCGCCATCATCTTGAATGAAGTAATAATCCACACAGCTGATCAACTTTTTATCTTCATCTAAGATTTCACTCTTGAAAAAAGCAGAGTCAACAATCTCAAAAAATATTTGCTAGACAGCTGCATTGGAACATAATTGTTATAAAACAACATGCAACTCAAACTGACACACCACAACTCCCATTGGAATTGAAATCTCTCCTGATTGGACAGTCATTTGTAAAATCAGACCCATCCCTTATCCTTTTGAATATCCAACTTAATGGTGTTCTAAGAGAGGGGGGCTTACTTCAGGGTGATTATTTCAGGGGGTTCATCTGGGGATTTACAGCAAGCAAAACACAAACTATTATTTAGGACTTACTGGGTGCATATTAATGAGCCAGCCAAGTTTTTCAAGGCTGTCCTTATATCTGTCAAAACCAAATTTCTCATCCATGGCATCAATTTTTTGTATTGATTTGGTCCTGGCTTCCACTGAGAGGTTGTCATCAACTCTATTTTGAAAAAATAAAGAAAATTCAAGACACAAATTTAGTTATTCTAGTCATAAAATGATACAGTGGAGCCTCTATATAACAGAAACCTATTGCATCAATGATTTTATGTGTTGGGTGGGGTTATCTATAGGACACCCGGGTTTCCTATGGGTTATTCTGTTGTTTGGATTTGTTGTAGAGAAAAGACACATTTTATAAAATTTTGGGACAAGAATATTTGACCGTTGCTTATCTGTTGCATAAATGTGTCCGTTAACAGGGGTTGCACTGTAGCAGTGTTCTGTGGCAAATTGGTTCTCAGTGTGTGGACATGCGTGTCCATATCATATGGGACACACAAACAAAGCAAGGAAACAGGCGCAACAAACAAAGAGGCCAGGGCAAGCAGGGAATTAATAAATATATGTCATAATAAATCATTTGAAATTTCTTTTTTACCTAGCAGTGAATTTTGCCCCATTTTGGGCGGATTTTTTCCGTTTCCCAGAATTTTCCCACACCATTTTCCCGGCACCTTTTTAATTCAGACTACTTTCGACAGCATCGAGCTGAAGTAATGACTGGGCCTAAAGAAATTGAATCACGCCATCGTATTCGCAAAAATAATTTGGCGCGAAACACTTCAATTGGCGCCGTATGGTATCGAGGCTCTTCGAATATGTCTCTTGTTTTTGATTTTTTCAGCTTAAATATTTACAATTTACAACTTTCTGGAAGCTTGCAGTAAGCTTGGCATTTTTCGAATACTCAGCTGAAGGAAGTACGAGCATACGAAGAACTGAAGTTTTTATCAAGAGGCAAGTAATGGCCAGCAGTTTGGATCCGTCAAAGGATGTGGTGGATAATGTTCACGAAGAAGAGTATGATATTTATGGAGACTTGCATGTTGGTTCCCTGAACGATATGAATTATAATGAACTGAAAGACAAGTACGAAAACTCCGAAGCAGAGCTAAAAAGCTTAAGACAAAGCAATGATCGATTGCGTAGAGAAAACGAGATTCTTAAAAAGAACATCCTGTCTTTGTATATGACTGCAAAGAAAGAAATCGACAGAAAAAATAACCAAATAAAATCTCTTCAGAAAGTAGAAATGGATTTAAAACTACGAACTGATAGAAGGCGATAGATTTTGGGTGTTTGAATTTTTGAACTCTGATTTACAGCATAGTTGAATTCCTTGACCCGTTTGGTTTGATTTAATTTACTTGGGCATAAACATAAGTTGGTATTTAAGTAATATTTGCTTCCAGCAAACAAAGCTTTTTATACTTTTGTCATTGATTCCATTATTCATTGATTCACAATTCATCTTCACCTGTTCGCAGTTGCATCTTATTTCATGCAACAATGCAAGGATCACATCGTAGCTCCATCCATAACATTTTAAGACATTTTTTTAGTTTCATATTCCGGAAAATACAATTTCCCTATTACAAATACAATTTAGCTACTTACCCTTGGTTGCCAAATCGTAAAAATTTAAACTAAAATATTAATCAAACAATTAAAAGTTAACCAAGGTTCTTTAATCCTACACCCCAGACACCAGTCAGACTTTGAAACTAAGCGAAGCTGATAGCAGACGGATTGGCGTAGCCCCCGCGTTGCCTTGATATAAACAGTCATCTTCGCAATGTATAGTACCATTTCCATTTTAACTTACATCCTAAGTAGAGAATGTCATATCAATAAACGTTGAATCTTTGCCATGCTGCTTGTCTATGTATCCTCTTAATGGAATTACATGCTTTTATTTATTAATATTTGATGACCTCATGCAAATTGAAACTGGTGGTCAGATATAATTCGAAAACGATTAAATCCGCTATTTATTATTCTGCTCTGTGAGAACTTTTGATAGAACACCAAGACTAAGGTTATACAACGACAAAACGTGCGAAAATTCTGCGAAAATTATTTCTCGAGTGTTAAAACAATTATCTAGAATAAAATCTAGAATTATCGTATAGTTGTTAAAACAACTATAAAGAAACTATAGAATTGTCGAAGTCAGTCTGGTCTCGCCTTGAATGGTCATGGCAATCGTGTTATTAAAGAATCGTCTTCCCGCCGTTCCTGCCAGTAAGCGAAGGATGGTTTGGTGCATGTTTAAGAAATTTGCTTTCCGTTTCTTCATAGTCGTCTTTTACGCAAGCATTGGCGCAGGGGTGTTCATGACTATCGAAGAGGGGACTACTACTAATACAGCAAGTACAAGCAAGAACAATGCACTAAAATCTAATGAAACTGCACCATCCATCACGAGACAACGTTGTCTCGCAATAACCAATTTATCAGTTTCTAGATTCACGAATGAAATGAGAATGAAGCTTGCTAATGTAAGTGATGCGTTTGCTCTAAAAGCAATCGCAAACGAGATCCTACTGTATTCAACAAGTGCAAACAAATCAACCACTTGTAACAAGGAGCCTAGCAGCATTGTGAACAAGAATTCTACTGACGAAAAGTTCAATAAATGGTTGTATTTCTCTTTTATAACCATCATGACAATAGGTGGGTGTACTTAGCCGTCTGTTTGTGTTGTCCTGTTATAGTATGGTAGAATATAGTATTAATGATTTTGATAGATATCAGCATTGCTGGGTACAATTGACACCCTGGTTCCCACTGCCTAAGCCATTGCAGGTCAACTTCATTATTTGGCTTCGCATTCAGGTGTTAGCTGCTAGTCCAGCTCTAATAATGCAGCAATAGCAGCGACCTGCTGCTCCTAACTGTATAAAGCAGCGTTTTACGTTATCGTACCATTACTACAAATACCGTATTTCCTCGATTAAACGCCCCCCTCGATTAAAAGCCCCCCTCGAATAAACGCCCCCTTATGCTGCCAGCTTTTGCAATAAACCTCGAATAATGGCCCCCCTCGATTATCAGCGTTTAATCGAGGAAATTCGGTGTCGTTGCTGGCAGCAGTGGTACGATAACATTGTATGCTATACTATATGCTATACAGTATACAATGTTATTGTACCAATGCTATGCCAGCACTAACAATAATAAAGCTCAATGGATTTTCTTCCAGGCTACGGTGATGTCACAGCAAAAACGTACTGGGGCAAGGGATTCGTTATCATATTTTCAGTCATTGGTATTCCGTTGATGTTGTGGCTTTTGGCCTTAAGTGGACAAATTCAAACAGCCTGTTTGCGTGAATTGACAAGGCTTATTTACAACGCAAAAAGAAAAGTATGTGGCAAACAGTCGGTCAAATCAAAGAGAAAGGCCGACGCTTTAACAACGTTTCTATCAGCACTGTTGGTTATTATTGTGCACATAATAGGAGCAGCAAGCATTCACGAAAGCCAAGGCTGGTCTTTCTTTGATAGTCTTTATTTTTGGTTTTGTACAACGGCGACCATTGGCTATGGGGATTTTGTGTCCGGTCCGATGAAATTAAGCACCGGTATTGTGTGGCTACTCGCGAAATTATTTGCCTTGGCACAAATGGCCGGGCTGATAAACACGGTTTTGTGCTGGCTCGAAGCGAGAAACTTTGCGAGAATGGCCTACGAAGCGAAAAAACTATCACAAACGCTCCGCAAGAAAGGGAAATACGACTTAAAAAAAGAGATCTATCACAATAACAGTGAAGTGGCAGCGCAAGTAACGAAAAAAAGCGTAGAAAACAAAAGTACAATCCAGTTGAAGGAAATTACTTTTGATGAGAGAAAAAGCTAAATAAAAAGCAAGTTTACTGAATGCACTAGCTTTTCAGAAATGAATGGCAAAATTCCCGATAGTTGAACAAAGGTAATCTAATGTGTTGGGGCGAAAAAGGTGGGGGATTCTGGGGCGTCAAAAGCTATATTTTGGGGTCCTTTTTTGAGCTATAACATCACTGTAAAGAATTATTTTCTTGGCTCTTATAGAGTTTGTAGTATCCGAAATCTACTGTATATATTATTGTAAATTGTAAAATTCAACGTTTTTTATGTTTACCAGTATGATGTTTCATGGCAATATAACATAACAAAGTCTTCATTTCATGACAACTAGTTTCATTTGCGCTCGGTAAAGTCGAGTCCTGATAATTTCTTGCAAATCTTGCAACTTTTGCGGCAGATAACATGCATGAAACTCTTCTCGATGTTGCAGTAGTAGAACTTCCACAGCAAACACTTGGCGTGCTCATCCTTACAGTTGACTGCAAAAGAACAATTGAAATGCATTATTAATCAACCCCCTGAAATATATCACTTCATAGTGCTTATTAATATTGCGTATATTGCGCATTGCATATAATATGCGTATAATATGCGCATTGCGTATATCCACGGAGGTAAGCAAGGAAGGTTTATTTAGTAATACCTTCCAGGTCAGTGCAGGACAAGCAACATTTTCTTTTCATCTTGGAAGATTCCGTTGAGCATTTACCAGTCCGTGCCCACATGTAACACTTTGGATCTCTGTCTTTGCACAAATCTAGGACAACACAGCTTTATGTCAAGCTTCAAGAATATATATATATATACTAATATACACATAGTAAAACTAGTTAAACCTCTCAGTAAGCCAGGAACAATGCCCGTGCTCAATATCCCACCGGAGTAGGATCTCTGAGTAAATCTAGAATCTCTGATTATTACCGTCACAGAAACAGCTTTTCTGGCAGTTGACTTTCATCCATCTTGGATTCTTGTCACATTCTCCAATCACAGCCCAGCCTGCACATCTCTTGTCGTTATCTTTATAGTTGCATCGGAGACTAATACCTGAAAAACATGAGATTTCGATAATTTGGTATAACAATTTTTGCGTTTTGGTACTAAAAGTTTTCTAATTGTTTTCTTTTTTGCTACATTTCATTTTGCTTAAACCAGTCTCTCGTAAAAAACGTCTAATTAGGTAGCATACACCTTGAATTTTTTTACTTACCTTTACATGCAAGACAGTAGCATAAGACGATGAAAACGGTGCTTAAATATCTCGCTAACATCATGACGAAAGAGAGTTAAAAATGAGCATTAGACGTGACCAAGAACTAGTTCTTTAACTTTGATCTTCGGTTCACTTAAATTAGTTTTTTCATACATATCAAAGTAACTGGATTATAAAAGTTGCAAAGAAAACGCTGCGCTTTTCACCATTGTACTTGAAGAATATCTTCACTGAATTGAGAAACCACATATGTGAAACTAAAATATCTTTGCATTTAGAAGGCGTGAGAAATTGAGAAGAAATAGCCACATCTTTCTGAAGTCTTTATCCAGGGAGTCTGGCCCCATGGGGTGTTCCTGCAAACATTTGCCTCAACTCAATACAAGTTGCAGTTTGAAATAACTTGCTGAAAGCAGCCAAAGAATGCTCTCAATTTTGATGAAGAAAACAAAGTTTTTTCATCTGATAAAAAATTGAAAATGCCAGATGAATGAATGAATGAATGAAGATGAATTTTAAAATATAAGATTACTTGCCATAATGTTGAGTGCATTGATATATACATAGAAACTTTTAACATACTCATGCTAACATTTTCAAAACAAATACAATGAATGGGTACAAATAGGTAAAAGCACAACCTTGCAATGCCTTACATTATCAGCGTTTAGATAAAAATACTTGAGTAATCAGAATTTCTCAAAAGAGATAAATGAATAACTGGTGTAATGTGAAAAAAAGTAATTAAATAATTGAAATAATATACTTAAAATACTTGAAGTCCAAATGATTGTTTTCTGTTACTCATTATTATTGTGCTCAAAGAATAGCAAATCCTGGAATAAATGAAAACGAGAGTTAGAACATAAAGCAGGATGTGTAACATATATTAGCTTTTTATTTCATTTTTGTGGTTTTGGGGTACCGTAAATCCTCGAATAAGCCCCCACCTTCGAATAAGCCCTCCCCTTGAATAAGCCCCCATCCTGATAATCACTTGTAAGGATATTGAGCTCAAGTTTCCAGACATTGAAGTTGTTTAGTGAATGTATTGCAAATAACAGCAAGTTTAAACCAATAACTTTATTGATTAGTTGCATCGTATAGCTTTTATTTTGCTTGATATTGAATAATAATCAGGCTAATATCTCGTTTTTGCAAATAAGCCCTCGGGGGCTTATTCGAGGATTTACGGTATACCGTCCGTGTTGGTAATTTGAGTCCAGTCTGTGGTTCTACTTGTCATCATCATCATCTCCGTGGCCGTATCGGCCGTGGGTGCACCCATTTAAACACTACGTCTTTCCAGCGTTCTCGGTCCTTCGCCAGCTCCTTCAACTCCCCCAAGCTCTTTCCACTCCAGTCCTTCAAGTTCTCCTGCCAGTTCCCTTGTGGTCTTCCTCTGCCTCTTCTCCCTTCTGTTCTTCCTTCGATGACCGCTCTTAGTAATCCTCCTCTTCTCACCTCATGTCCGTAGAATTTCAACTTCCTTTTCTTCACCATCTCTGCAAATCCCTCCAACTCCTGCCCATAGACCTCTGTTACTCTTGCCATTACCCACTCATTGGTTTTCTTGTCTTTCCATGAGATGCCTAGCAGTCTCCTGTATGTTTTCATCTCGAACGCTCTCAGCCTTTTCTCATCCCCTTTGCTCACTGTCCAACTTTCGCATGCATACAGTAGTGTTGCAACCACAACTGCTCTCATCAGCACGAGTTTGGTCTTCAACTTTATCTCTCTCGCTCTCCAGATGTTGTCCATTTTCGCCAACGCACTTGTTGCCCTTCCAATCCGCACTCTTACTTCCATTTCGGACTTCCCATTCTCGTCAATGCGCGCACCAAGGTAGGTAAAGCTCTTCACTTGACCCAGCTGCACTCCGTCCACTGTCACATTCACAACCTGGTTCTCTGTCATCTCGTTCTTGCCCGTTACCATTACTTTGCTCTTTTCCGTGCTGATCTCCATGCCGTATCTCTTCGATGTTATTTCCAATCTCCTTGTGACCTCTTTCAAACTCTCTTCATCTTCTTCCAGCATGTCGATGTCATCCGCAAACCTCAGGTCAGTAACTGTTCTCCCACCACATCTAACTCCTCCATCGTGTCCTTCCAAGGTTTCTTCCATACTTGTGCATGTGGTTTTATTTTCTTTGTTTGTGTGGTTTTATTTCTGTGTGCGTTATGTAACATTTTCAGTTGGTATGTGTTGTAGAGTTTTTCAGTGAAATGTGTTTTTTCTTTGTGCTTCAATAAGTTAAATATCAGTAATTTCTCAAATATCCTTTGGCTGCAGATCAGGGAAAGCAGGCTACGATATGTAAGTACAGTTTTGTTTGTTTTTACCTATCTTTTTCGTTTCGTGTTTTCCCGTTTTTTAGGGCAGGTATCGTGTCAAGTTTCTTATATTTACACTTTGCTTTTAGTTGTCGTGGCTCTTTCGTATTTTGCATTTCGTTTATATTCAAGCTAAATTCGTTTATCTTTACTTTTTCGTAATATTTACCTTCGATTCTATTCATATGTTACATAACCTAATATAATAGACTTTCAAACAGACTCTAGGCACATTTAATAGCCTTCTGCTTATTTTTATTATTAATTATATTTCAGTTTACGTTGTTGGATTATTGGCACTTATTACCATTAACCCTCACAATTGGTTTTCTTCGTAAGGTAAGTTATATGAAAAGGAAGATAGAAAGGTAAGTATGATAATTAATAATCCTTGAAAAAATTATTTCACAAGTTTTTTTGACAGAGAAGTATATGCATATAATTATGCAAAAAGTATATCAATTGCTCAATGAGGAAATAGGAGCAAAGGTGGAGAGAAAGAATGGTTCTTGAATGGGTAGAAAATCAGTTACTTCATGAGTTACAGTAGTTTTTACAGCTGTTACTTACAATGGAGAAGCAAGCTCCCAGCAAGCATGCCCTGAGGCGTACATCAAGGTTGGGAGGGACTAAAAAGGAAATAAATTACAAACATCAACATGTGGCATGAGGCATGTGGCATGAGAAAAAATTAAGGAAATTATGCAAAGAAATTCAAGAAATCGGAAATTCAAGAATTCTTACACTGAATGCGGAAGTTGTCCACATCTGTACAGCATTCCTTGGCAAACCCAGTCCATCTTTTAGCAATGACACCACACTCTGTACTTTCACCAACAGAGTAAATCTACAAGGATAAATCAGAGATCTTTTGCTCACATCTGAATAATGAACAAGCATTCCCGTCTAAAATTTCCCCAAAATAGTCATCTCTTTATAAAATTAACTTTGATAAAAGATAAATCTTTCTGCAAAGGAACAAAAAACCTTTCACTAAGATGTCTGTCAAATGAAGGCTTCACTGCAGCTTGACTGCGAGAGAAAAGCAGAAATGAGTTACCTTGAATGGTACTTCATTGCAACTGCAGTGACAGCAAGGACCTTTGATGTTAAAAATCACTTGACCATTATGATCAAGCACATCAAATCGTGGAAGACACCAAGCAAATCTGTGAGAAAAATGTAATGACAGTAAGAACCAGTAAAAAAAATGTTTTAAACAATAACAAAACATAAAAGAATTGTAAAAACTCCATTAAGAACAGGGTATTTGATTTTTGAAGTTTCAAAAGAGGGACATATTAGAAAGGAGAGTTTAAAAAAGGGGAGGGCAAAATAATGGGATTAATGGAGCCTTAATGGTAACATGAAATAACTGACACACTGCTTACGTTTGTTTGACAGTTCCAAGCAATCTTCCATCTGATGATGTTATGGTGAATTCATCCAAACAAGGTGGCAACATCATACCAGCACATCGAAATGGACGAGACATGTGCAGTACTTCTTTTCCCATAAAATCATAAACACCCATCTGCAATGGTCTGCCAGTACCACACCAATAGCGTGTACAGAAGCCTGAGTCTGTGGTATAATACTGATAATGAAGTGAAATACTTTAAAGATATCTAAAGTATTTTGTAATAATGATTTTTAATCTAAACCTGTTACCTTCACTAGCATAGTACAGTTGCTTTCCTGACATTGGATCAAGGATATTGTATCTCTGGTTAAATTCACATCCAAAACATACTATAAAAAAAGACTAATTTTGAGAAAAATTGCCTCAAAGAGGTAGTAAGGAGGTAACACACAAGGAGCATAGCTTTGAAATCATTGCTAGTTCCCTGAAAGGTATTTCATACTGGAAGAATTTATTGTACTGACTTTCCATCCAGTTAATTCTTTGATTGATGAAAATCTGATCCATTGTTGCCAAGTGCTCCAGCCCTGGAAGGCAGTTGACTGGCACCCTATCTATGGGTGGTGGAGGCAACCATCCTTCCGGAATTGGAATAACTGTTTGACCACCTGGAAATTAACAACATTGCTACAAGATAGATTTAGAAATTCTGATTCTGAATGTTGAATAAAACAATTTTTTATCAACATGCCAAGGCTTTTCATTGCCACACTCCCTTTCGATGACTTTGTTGTCAAATTTTAACTGCAACGTGGCAGTGTTGAGTGTTTGTTATCGTCGGAGCAACTAATCAGACAGTTGCTTCCGTAATTATTAAATTTATAAATATTATATAAATTCACATTTCAGCTCGTAATATCCACAGGTAAAAACGCTGAGAAATACCCCAGGAAATGACTCGTAAAATGCAGCGTAAAATCACCCACAACAGCAATAATGTGCTCGTGAAATGACGCGTGGCATTTTACCAAGGGTGCAATACCACACCCCCGAGAAATTCCCCGTTAAATATAACAGCGTGAAATACCGCGTGCAATACTGTGTTGGTGAAATGACGCGTGGCATTTTACCAAGGGATAAATACCACACTGGGGAGAAATTCCCCGTTAAATGTAACAGCGTGAAATACCGCGTGCAATACTGTGTTGGTGAAATGACGCGTGGCATTTTACCAAGGGATAAATACCACACTGGGGAGAAATTCCCCGTGCAATCCAACAGCGTGAAATACCGCGTGCAATACTGTCTTGGTGAAATGACGCGTGGTATTTTACCAAGGGATAAATACCACACTGGGGAGAAATTCCCCGTGCAATCCAACAGCGTGAAATACCTCGTGCAATACTGTGTTGGTGAAATGAATTTACCATGAAATACGACAGCGCAAAATAGCATGAAACAACACAGATGAGAAATACTATTGCTTGTGAACAGATAACTCATTTTTCAATAATTCAACAAATAAAATAACATAGTAGGTAAGCCACTTGTGAAATGCCAAACAGATGGTTCACAAAACAGCAACCCAAAAATATCAATCAACTACAATATAAAAATGTTAAAGTTCTTGCCAAAAGGCATGAAAGTTGCATATTTATCTGTTTTTGCTGCTCTGCATATTATTTCTGGAATTCTTCACAAATTTTCTCAACATTTTTGCTGCTGCGCTGCGTACCAGTTAAAGTTTCCTCATCTTCGTCCGTCACCTCATTTTGAAAGTCTTTTTTAATTCATGAATCCTGGCAGTCCAATTGTTTCTTCGTTGATCTAAATGTTAAAAATCAATTCAAAATAAAAATACCCGTCAAGTTAGAATAAAATAACAAGGAATTGTTCTATTGTGACAAAAATGAATTCAAAACCTTACCTTTAATTGTTGATGCTAAATGTAGGCCTAAACTTGTTTTTGGCTTGGCTGTCGTGGATCTTCGATTCCCCAAGTCGCTTCAATAAGTTCTCTACTTTTTATTAAGTTTTCGTTTGAATATTCATCTCATGTGCAAGATTGTGTTTCAGATTTAAGTTTTTGAAACGTGAAAGTGTGCATCCAAGTAAAAGTAGTGTGCCGATAAATAAACTGATAGTGATTTAATTCGTTCTAAAGCAAGCCACAAAGCGGCCTGCAAACAAATTCGCGCGCTGGTTGTTATTGTGCTGCAAACATTAACTTAAAATCGTGCCGAAATGCATGCAAGCTTGGAGTTTGAGTTTGAAATCTGGAAAAACTATGTATATCCAGCACGATGCAAAATTGTGTTTGCCTATTTACTCATATAATGCTTAACTGCTAATAAGTATCAGATTTCATCAAGGGAGCTTATGAAATCTTATGGAGTGGGCGGCCGACATTTTTGTAAATAAATAAAGACCAGTGGATCAAGCAAAGCAAGCAGATGTGATTCGGGTCTTTAAAGACACCAATCAAAGTAAATATTAAAATACCTTTTCCTCCAGCGTCTGGCTGGACAGTCACTGTAACAGGATCAAATTTCGACATCTTTCAATTGGTTTCTCTGATATCTTCTTCACTTCAACTCGACTTTAGCTAATGCTGAAAGGACAAGGAAGGAAATTGTGCTACAGGGATTATGCAGATTTGTTTTGTCTTGACTGGATTCGCCTTTGTCTCTTTCTATTTGCAACTTCACCCAATCAACATCGGGGGGATTTGTATACGTGGGGTGTGCGCATCTTTAAAAAACAAAAGCAGAAATAGAACATCAACAAATCGTTTTGCACCAACTAACATTACATTTGTTTGTCCCGTACTTACTAAAACGCGGAACGACCCAAAACGACCCACAACGACCCAAAACGACCCACAACGACCCAAAACCACCCACAACGACCCAAAACCACCCAAAACCACCCACAACCACCCACAACCACCTCATAACCACCCAAAACGACCCAAAAACTTCAACTTAAACATTATATCAGATATTTAGGGGCAAAAACCCCCAAACTTCGGCAGGTTCTTTGAAGTATCTCTTAAATTCTTCTTTCCTTCTGGGACTTCTGATCACAAAAGGTTTTCCGTTATTTTGTTGCATGAAAAAAGCATTGAGTTGAAGCGCGAACTGATTAGATCTGGAATTCCATTCCTATGCGAATTTAAACTTTGTTGACTTCTGAGAGTGACCTGGCTAATCCTTATCCTTATTAAGAAAGATGTCAATTTGTTGATAACCGCCGACCAAGGTCTAAAAAGTTTTTTTTTGTTCGATGTTTGGGGGTTAGGGTTTGGTTTAAGGCGGGTTTACACGATCGTTTTTTGCCAACATTTTTTTTGA